>QXTE01000033.1:2876146-2908367 GCA_003942145.1 Platysternon megacephalum
CAGGTCTGGGGTCCCAGCTGCCAGCCCCATGCCAGCTGGCGTCCCGGCCGCAGGCCGCGCTCAACCCGCTGCAGGCCTAGGTGAACAGAACCCCAGGCTGGCAGCTTAAGATCAGCATTTTAATTTAATTTTAAATGAAGCTTCTTAAACATTTTGAAAACCTTGTTTACTTTACATACAACAATAGTTTAGTTATATAATATAGACTTATAGAGAGAGACCTTCTAAAAAACGTTAAAATGTATTACCGGCACGCAAAACCTTAAATTAAAGTGAATAAATGAAGACTCGGCACACCACTTCTGAAAGGTTGCCTACCCCTGGTTTAAAGAATATCCTCCACTTTAATTAAGAAGTAAGTAGAATGCTTTGTCCCTGAAGAGTTTTGTATTTTTAAACCAGGACCAAAGTTTCACAACTTGATTGACATCATAATATATAGTATCCTATCAGTGCTTAGGCACAGAAGTGGCTATGGAACTGCAAATTTCGATGAACACCTCTCTCATGTCAAACTTAATAAAGGAATATTGGGGCTGTTATACCACAGTGCTGCCAGTGCTCAGTTTTTAATTGAGAGTCTTGTGATATTAGGTGTTTTCTTTCAAGCCCTAGCTCCTGGAATCCTATGATTAGGAAAGAATCTCAGCTTCTATAAAAAAAAAAAAAATACGTTTCTAGCCTTCATTCTTGTGGAAAAAACTTGAAAATGTGACCTGAGTGCACCCTGAGACCCAGAAACCAAAGGGCCAAAAAAAATAAAAATAAAAAAAATCCAGAACTTACAATTAAAAATAAACAATATGCTTTTTAATTCATTCTCATGATTTTGGGGCCTGATTCATGATTTTTAAATGCTTAGAGTTGTCAATACTGTTAAATCACAGGGAAAAGACTGATGCTTGAAGACAATTTTTAAAAAATACGAGCTGGAATTTTGCATACATAGTTCTATGTGCATTGTAATTTGTGTACTCAAATGCTAGAATTTGTTTATTTATACCATTGTGAATGCAAAACAGTACACACAAAAATTTGTGGCCACCTTGAGGCCTGTTTGAAAACATATCCCTTGAAGTTTAAAATGCTATCAATAACATGCTGTTAAAAAGCTCTCCTACCACCAAAATATACAGGGATACACTTTTACAGGAAAATGGTATCCAAGAACTGGATTTTCTATACATTAATCCATTTTAAAATTATCTGAAAGAATTGGGATATGAATGTTTGTGAAAGTGAATGCATTACCTATACTTCCTAGATTGATGTATTGATTAGTCCCATTGACAATGGATAGAGACTCAAATGCCTTCATATAAAATATCAATTTTACTTTGTGAAACTGTATTGACAGATATTTTTTAAGGTTTTTATACATCCATGGGAAGCAATTGGAAGAATTAGCAAGCATAGAGCATTCTGAGCTAAACTCTCATTTTTAAAAATGTAGCTTCGTGCTGTTTTATGACTCATGACACACAGCAGATGGCCCATTTACCTATACACTCACACTATACATGCAAGTGCACTAAAAGATTATATAAATTCCATGGTCAGTTAGGATTTAATGACTGCTGAATTATGAAAATGCAGTGCTCTTGGAAACAGACAGGCAAAAGGTATATTCTGTGGGTGTCACCTTGGGGCATATTATCAGCAACATGGAATTTATTAACATTTGCTTTCAATTTCCTTTTGCCTGACCTAAAAATTGGCCCTGAAGTGCTAAAGAACTCCTAGTTCCCTCATTAATATATGCCAAAGGGATAAATAAAGCAGAACCTGCTATTTTTACAACAGTTCAGAGAGCTCATCTACACACAGTTGATCCAGTCCCCTGCACTCATGGCAGGACTTGACTAGATGACCTTTCGAGGTCCCTTCCAGTCCTACGATTCTATGAAGTATTTGCCTAACCCATTAGCCTCCAGTCGGTATGGCCATAATGGATTTTCCTCTCCTTTCAACCTCACTTCCTGCATCCATCCCCACTCTGGAACTGATACTTCCAGGAATGTTATCACCTCATCAGGCAGGAATGAATGGATTATGATATGCAGTCAATCCCAGAGGTACTTAAGCCACTCTGCAGACCACATTGTAACAAATAGAGCAGAAAGGTAGCAATGCATGCCAATTACTAGTGCCCCTGGATAGGAAGCTTGCTTGATAAGTTATCCTCAGGGAGGCAGGCTACCTCCATTTTGCCCCTGCTTTAGTATATAGTCAAAGAAAAAAGATGAAATTTCTAGGAATTCAGAAGTCATAAAAAAATCCAGGAGTAATTTTCCCCTTAACCTCCCCCATCATCCCCTTAACAGAGTAATAAATGTAAATAATAAACGTCAGTTTAACTTTCCTTAATCTTATTTTATATCCTTTGAAGATAAAATAAATAAAATGTTAATGCTGTGAACTGCAGCCATGAAGCCAAAGGTTTATTAAATCCCTTGTAGTGTATTGTGTACCACACAATTACATAGGTCAAACACAGATCCTTTTAACTGTCCACCTTACTGTGGTCTGACAACCTACACTATAGCTGGAAATAGGTTAATATTTCATTGACTAGCTGGCTCTCTCTCATTTCTGAGAAATTTATGATTTCATGTGTTCCTTCTAAAATTCCCTGTTACATCTATGAGAGTATAAAGTAGCCCTAAATCAGCTTTGGTACATGGAAACATACATTTATATAATTAAGAGAGCTGTTGTTTATATTCACGTCTGTACATGAATATACCCTAAAGTAGGGGGTTTCTCCCAAACTTCAGTTCTGATTCTTTAATGCTGTAAACATTCTCAGGTCCAGCTCCTCAGGTGCAGCCAGTCTATACGCAGTAGAGAACCCAAGCATCTTTGTGCTGCCCTGATCCACAGGGCTGTCAGCGGCTAATTTGGCCTCAGAGATCATTTAACTTATGATAGCCTGCAGCTGACCCAACGCACCCTCTTCACATAGGGCTATATTGGCCCTATGTCAGGTGAGGATTCCTCTATGCAAGGGAAATCTCCAGCTCCCACTTTAGGACAGCTTTATGATTCCTTTTTATTGCTCTGTGGTACAAAGGAGACATATTGAGGGCCGGGGAATCTGGCCTTCAACAAATAAAAACCACACTAAACCCCCCACAATCCCACTCACGCACACCTGTGGAGCATTTGGGAGGCTTGTGGTTCCAAACCTCCATGTGAGGAAGCCCGTGTTTCCCAACACCCTATCAGGATTTCATTCCTTTACACCACAGCACACCACATGAATGGCTGAAGTGTGTTAAAGTCATGAACAATTACAAACAGGAGATTATATAGGCAAACTCTGTATGGGGATTGCTACCACTTTCCCTACAAGAAGAAACTATCGCCAACCTTAACTATGGAGCAGATACCACTATGCGATAGTGTAGTTCTTATTTTCTTTGACATTTTGCCTGTGTCATTTGAAAGACAAATTGTAATAATAATGACCCTAGCCCAGCTCCTCAACTAGTGTAAGTCAGCAGAGCTCCACTGATTTACACCAGTTGTAGGTCTGGCCTGCTAAGTTTAAAATCAACCAGAACATGCTATTTTATATTTTTATTGTATGCATACTATAGGTTTCTTGAACGTCTCATACAATGAAGGATTCATATGAGAATCTTCAGTGGATTATTACTGCATATGAACAGGCTAGCTGCCTCCCAAGCACCCCTTCATGGCCTGAGGTGACCCTGGAGCAGCTCACTTTCCTCATTTTCCAAGCTCTCTCAAACTACCAAAACAAGCCCTTCACTAGTACAGGTACATATTGCCTCAGGGCTGGCTTTATTAAAGCAACAAAATCAATCCCAAAATCAAGTTCTCAAATCTCTATCAAGTCTGTACTCCCCATCTTTCTTACTGTGAGTTTCCCAGACCTTCCCTGTCTTGAGCCTTTTCCCTGAAGACCAAGCGTTCCTTGCTAGAGGCTACTCACTCCTAGCAGCCATTCCCTACCTTGGCAAGCCTCTGCTGAAATCTCTCACTCCAGCTTCCCTCTGGTTCTGACTCTCTCCCTCACTCGCTTCTTGATGCTCTTTAGAGGGGAATTAGTTCCTCTGTAATCACCTGGTTCTACTAATTAACCCCCATTCCCCATCCCAGGTGTGACAAACAGGCCTAATTGGACAGGGCTGGCCAGCTCCTGGCCTCTAGCCCATAAGGGGGCAGTGCCACGCTGTTACATTGGACTTGTGGGTGGTTAGCCTTTCTGAAAATATCAGGCTCCAAGTTAATATTTCAGGACTAGTAAAATATTTGAGTCAGCTACTCAGCTGATGTAAATCAGCATAGTTCCATTAAAGTCACGATTTGGATCAGCTGAGGATCTAGTTTCCCATCTTGCTTTCATTTTTCTGGAATTATTTTAGCAACTAATTTCATTCTGAGTTTGAAATGTTGCAACTGTACTGTTGCCTCAGACCTCTGAAAGAAAAAGTCAACTAGTGAAAGACGAATGCCACCTCAAAAATTCTAGTTTACATTTACTACATGATTGGTTTGTTTACAATTATTTTAAAACATTTAAACTCAGTTAGAAATAAAGGAAAACAATGTCTGAAACTGTGGGTCCATTAAGCAAACAAATCAGAACTGTACACAATTCAGAAGATATTAAACTATCCTACCTGTCATTGGGTTTGGGAATACCATAGAAGATAATGCTGAGCTTAGTGAGATGTAATTCAAAAACTCCATTAGTATAATAATAGGTTTGTCTGCTGGCACTGTTTCCCAGCTACAGTGCATTAAATGTCATTTAACTGTTCCAATAAATTCAGACTCATGGGTGCAATTGATAAGCTCTCTCTGCACAAGAATGGAATGAACTGGCATAATAGATGGATCAATACACAATGCAAGGATATCATGAGCAGTTAATGTGCTGAGGACAGAACCAATATGAAAAATCATTATTAACTTAATTGTTTTGAAATTATAACGTTTAGAAAATGATTCTTTGGATTAATAGTTAATTTACTGTGTGCTGCTACATACGTCCCCTGTTAAATTTCAAAAGAATAACTACTGAGGTTTACTTTGCAAATGGAAACAAAATCGCAAATGCAAATGGAAAAAAAATTGCAAACACAAATGAAGGTGTGCCTGTGACAGATATAAACTTGTAACAAGATTGTTACTGCTGTATTTTAAAGATAAATTCATTGTTCTTGTCTTCATTAGTTCATGTGAAAGACCCGAGCACATTAATAATTTTGTGTATCATAATTTTTTGTTATGGTAGGAAGGTTTTTCAAGAGATTGATGTTTTCACAACTCAGTTACATCAACTACATATTTCCAAGTGAATTGGTTTTCATGAAACAAAGCCACAGTCTAATTTGCTTTTAAAAATAACTAAAGCAGTTGAAAGAAAAGTTTCTTTCAGTTTTCCTGTTCCTAGATAAGTTATATGCACAAATGCAGACCGAATAGGACCAAGAGTGCAACCAACAGAGTTCGCTTGCCACTCTGCATGGTCAGCAAGATAATGGTGCTACACTATATTCTTACCAGTGGTGTACTGCCACTTATCACACTGATAATCTTCAAAACGCCTGCTGCTGATCAGTGAACAGCACTTCAGGTGGGTTTTAAATCTGCTTTGCTACACTGGTGTCTAGTCTGGGATTTAGTACTTCCTTACAGCCTTCTCTGGCAGCAAGAGCACTGCCTATGATCTCTTGCATGTTGGCTATGTTCTCAATTAAACCTTAGAAAGAAAGGTTGACAGAAATACCGGTAAACTATTCAGCTGCCCCCTTCAAACAAGAAAAATGACTATTCACTAGAGTGGCTTTACTTTTAAAAATGTGTTCATCATGCAAAAAAACATTGTATAAAGGTGCACGGCAGAAGAGAAATACATATGGACATGCAGAGAACACAGTCCATTATTGAAGCCTTACTTTTCAGAGGCAGGACAGTAGTACAGCAGAAAGTGAGATCAGACCCATAAGAGGACAATAACGAATTACACTGTATAAGCACTATATAAACAGCTTAAATGTGGCTTTTCCACAAGACCTGTGTATGGAGCAATGAGTTTCCCCATTCTAGTAATGACTGGGCTGTATTAAATCTGCTGACTGTCACCGAGTATCCTGTTACAGCTCCCTAGAAGTGTCAACCCTGCACTGTAGCACTGTACACTACACTTTTGTTTTCAACAAAAGAATGCAAATAAGCAATGGCAAATAATGAAGACAAATCAACCTAGTTTTTGTGAGTTGGACCGATTAGCTATAGAACAACTGGAATTCATTACAACCAGAACATGAGAGTGAAAGTCCTTAGAAAATTGTATAATTAGCATGTCCTGCCTCTGCAGTTCTTTCTTCTGTTTGGAACATTTCACAAGCTATAAGAAAAAATGGAAAGGGAGTACAATAAAATTAAACAAGTTAAGCAAGAGTATAATTTAGCATGGAAAGTAAACTCCTCTTTTTTTGCCTGTAAAAAGTATTAGACATATAGACAAACATCAAACCTTTGTGCAGGGTCTTTTTCTATCAAACACTAATTTCCTTTATTTTGTTCATTTCTCCTAGAATAGAAACAAAATAGAACTTGCACTGATCTTGGTGCACCTAAATGTTGCACAACTGCAGGCCTAATTAGCAACCAGTCAGAAGCTTTTAGGTCACACCTAAATTACATAGAACAGGAACAGATTGCAGCTGCTTTCATATTTAATACAGAGAGGCAGCCACGACACTGCAGATTCCAACCCCACCCTCACCTCCATATTGTAAAGTTAATAGAGCACGATAGGGAAGGGCTGGGTTTTTATCAGTACCATACAACTACATGGTTTTGTGCCTTTTCACACTGTAGGCCAAATTCATCCTTGGTGTAACCCCACTGAACACAGCTTTTCCTATATTTGGAATACAGTAACTCCTCACTTAAAGTAATCCCGGTTAACGTTGTTTTGTTGTTACGTTGCTGATCAATTAGGGAACATGCTCGTTTAAAGTTGTGTAATGCTCCCTTCTAACGTTGTTTGGCAGCCGACTGCTTTGTCCACTGCTTGCAGGAAGAGCAGCCCGTTGCAGCTAGTTGGTGGGGGCTTGTAACCAGGGTGGACCGGCAGCCCCCCTATCAGCTCCCCACTCCCCTAAGTTCCCTGTTCTGCAGCCGCCCAGCAGGCTAGCAATCGGCAGTTCAGCTGTCCCTCCCCCCACTGTTGTATGCTGCTCCCGCCCTCTGCCTTGGAGCTGCTCCCAGAGACTCCTGCTTGCTGTGCAGGAGGGGAAGGGGGCTAATGTCAGGGTGTCTCCCTCCCCCTGCTCCTGCACCCCGCTTACCCCTTCTCCATATAGAGCAGGGAGGGGACACTGAGGGAGAGAAACAGAGAGAGCTTGGGGCAGCAGCTGCCTCAACTTCCTGATCCACTTAAAAAGACAATGCACTTAAGAGTGGGTCAGCTTACTTAAAGGGGCAGTGTGCATCTCTCTCTCTCTCCCACACACAAGGTGTGTGTCTGTCCCTGTCTGCTATGCTGTCTCCCCTCCCTCGTGTTCATGCTGCCTTGTGTGAGAGGCTACATTAACAACAATGTGTTAACCCTTCAGGGCTCAGCCGAGTGCTAGTTCATCATTTAGCAACAAGGCATTTCCTGGGAAATATCCCTCTCTCTTCCACCCTTTAACTTCACCACCTCAACCAAGCTTCACAATCATCATAGCTGTGAACAGTATTAAATTGTTTGTTTAAAACGTATACTGTGTGTATATCTATATAATATATAGTTTTTTGTCTGGTGAAAAAAATTTCCCTGGAACCTAACTCCCCCTATTTACATTAATTCTTATGGGGAAATTGGATTCGCTTAACATCGTTTCGCTTAAAGTCACATTTTTCAGGAACATAACTACAACGTTAAGCGAGGAGTTACTGTACGTAATAGGGGAAAACTTGCATTTTAGATACCATTGTATAGTAACTGTCAGCACTTGCTGATTTTTATAGGCAAATATGTAAATAAAAATGCATACAGCTTTTTTTAATGAATACAGCTTTTTCTGACTATAATTCCCATTAGTAATTTCNCTCCCACTGGCCGCGGTTCGCCGCTCTGGGCCAATGGGGGCAGCGGGAAGCGGCGCGGGCGAGGGATGTGCTGGCCGCGGCTTCCTGTCGCCCCCGTTGGCCCGGAGCGGCGAACCGCGGCCAGTGGGAGCCGCGATCGGCCGAACCTGCCGATGTGGCAGGTAAATAAACTGGCCCGGCCCGCCAGGGTGCTTACCCTGGCGAGCCGCGTGCCAGAGGTTGCCGACCCCTGGTCTAGCAGATCATAGATTTTATAGTAAACTAATCCAGTTGATATTTACACCTTGTTGCAATATTTGGACACACAACACCAGTTAGTATTATAAATTTTTGCTGGATCAATAATGCTAGACAATGTAAAGAAACCAATCAGAAACCCTCTTGCAATAGACAGTCACATAAATACTTCCTAAAGATGAATCTGAGGCCTAATACACAGAGATGAAGATGGTGGGGGGAACACAGAAATAGCTTATTCTCTGTGAAAGCGTGATTGCCATCTGAAAATGGCAGGATGTTCTCATAGACTTTAAGGCGAGAAGGGACCATCGTGATCACCTAGACTGACCTCCTGCATATGGCAGGTCACAGAACCTCACCCACCCACTCCTGTAATAGACCCATACCTGTCTGAAGTCCTCAAATCATAATCTAAAGACTTCAAGTTACAGAGAGTCCACCATTTAGTCTATTTTAAACCTGCAAGTGACCCATGCTCCATGCTACAGAAGAAGGCGAAAAACCCCCATGGTCTCTGTCTATCTGACCTAGAGGGAAATTCCTTCTTGACCCCAAATACAATGTTCAGTTGAACCCTGAGCATGTCAGCAAGACCCACCAGCCAGACATCTGGAAAAGAATTCTCTGTACTAACTCAGAAACCTCCACATCTAGTGTCCCAGCTCCAGCCTTTGGGAATATTTTATGTTCTTTTCTTGTGTAAAAGAACTGGGGAGGCAGAGTGGTATAGTGGACAGAGCACTGGGACTCAGAAGACCTGGGTGCAGTTCCTTTATCTGCCACTGACCTGCTGGGAGACCTTGGGCAAGACATTACACCTTTCTGTGCCTCACTTCTCCCATCTATAAAAATGGGGATAGTGACAGTGAACTCCTTTATAAAGCACTTTGAAAAGCGCTGACTTAGGAGCTAGTTATTAATTATGTCTAATTAACATAATAATAACAGGGATTCATCAACATATATTTCTCATCACTCATCAAGACATCCGTCAAGTGGAGAAGGTCATACTAATGTGCTGGAGTCTTCATTACTGGAGTCTGATATGAAAGAGTGTTATAGGGGCACAAAGAAGCACAGCATATTGGTTCATTAAAAACTTTCAGCTGTGCCCAGACAGCTGTAACTTGCTTACAGCAGATAACTCAAGATGACAATGACCTAGATAGCTTTTCAAAGGTAATGGATTTATCAGCATAAACATCTTTAAAGAAACACTATTCAAGATGGACAGACACAAAATGTCCCACCTTTAAACATGTTATTTCAAAATCAGCCTGATAATGATAAAGCTACTGTTCCTCCTAAGCGAGGCTGCAACCTGTTAAAAATCTCAGTTCCTACAGTATGCAATCAAACCTACTAGACACTGAAAAATGATATTGATGGATAAAGAACAAGCAAAATATACAGTACACATTATGCATTATTATATGCACAGATGCACTGATAGATCTCCCAAGGAGCTGTGGACTTTTGTTCATGAGCGGGGTAGTTGCCATGAAAATGTACCTAAATCTTGCAGATCTACCTATGGGAGACGTTTCCAGATCCGCACACTTCAGCTATGGAAAATGTTTATCTAATAGCTCTCCCATATCTAGAACTAGATTCCAGTGATGTGCATGGTCTATAAATCCACCTTATTCTGGCTGCCAGGATCGAGCTGGCTCCATAAATCTTGTTTTACACAAATTCGAGACACATTTGGTTTTGGTGGAAGATCAGGGTGACAACAGATTATCTCAAAGATTGTTCTACAATGAATTATCATAGAAAATGTTTCTCACAAGCACCATGGCAATGGTCATGTAAATTCTTTGGAGAATTATTCTTCAAGTTATGTTTGTTCTCACCAAAAGGATGCACTTTTTTTCAAAAGAAATGAAGTAGAAACAGTGATATTTTGTGACATGTGGCCAAAAAGCAGACATGTATTATATCTCTTGCTTCATTCAGATTTAAAGGGAAACTATTTATTCAGACTTGTCAAAGATGAAAAACACCACTCTGTATGGTAAAGAACAATTTTTATAGGATTAGTCCTTAACCACATTCCAGCTTGACCAATGTACAGTAGGCCTTCAGAGTTACAAACACCAGAGTTACGAACTGACCTCATTTGGAACTGGAAGTATACAATCAGGCAGCAGCAGAGCTAAAGAACAAAAAAAAAACCACAGTACAGTACTGTGTTAAACATAAACTACTAAAAAAAAGGGAAAGCAGCATTTTTCTTCTGCATAGTAAAGTTTCAAAGCTGTATTAAGTCAATGTTCAGTTGTAAACTTTTGAAAGAACAACCATAACGTTTTGTTCAGAGTTGCGAACATTTCAGACTTACAAACAACCTCTACTCCCAAGATGTTCATAGCTCTGAGGTTCTACTGTAATTTCTTATTTTATTCTCCTCCTAAATCCCTATACACAACTTCAAGAGGCCAATATTGCTTCAACCAAACTAATGTCTTGCTCCAAAAAGTGAGAAGGCATCGCTATCATTCTCCATCATCTCCAGTCCATCTCTGAAATCAATGTAAATAACGTGTTCCTTATTTTCAGAATTATGTTCCTACCTCATAAAACCTCCCACTGACCTTTTCCACCCTACCTCTGTAATCTTATATTCACCTACTCCCCTGTCCTCTGCTCATTCCACTCCTCCAGTCTTGGCAGTCTTGCAATCCTCCCAAACTGGGAAGGTCACTCTTTCACTTTTGTTGACTCATTTATCTGGAATTCAATCCTCTCCTCCCTTATGAGGCACTGAGTCAATTTTTCTCCTTAAATCTCATCTTAAAAGTTTGCTTTCCTCTGTTGCTTATAATTCACTTGCACTGTAAATCATTGTGTGATACTTGGTATGAAAGATCCTATATTAAATAAATTATATTCCGTTCTATTTGCAGGAGCTGCAAAGCAAGTTACAGTCCCAAGTTATTAAGCAGACATGTATCATTAAACCACTTTGCTTACTGACCAAAAATTCATTTAATCAAAATCATCTCCCACAAAACTGCTGTACTGGATTTTATAATACAAATGTGTAACTGAGGCAGAATGTAAACTTAAGGTACTTCAATTAAGCATAAACGACAAGGCTCCAGGTAAGAGTGTAGCCTTGTCCCATTCCATTTGTTATCTAATGTTGAATATTTTTTAATGTTTCTTTCCACAGTGCTTGATGTCTCTCAACTGTGAACTGTAAAGTCTTCTCCAAAGTGACTTTAAAGATGTGCTGGTATTTTCCTGCTTCATACATACCGGTATATGCAGGCAGAGAAATCTAATCTATCCTCCAATTTGATATAAATAATACTCAGAGTATTAAACTGTTTAACATTAAGTTAAAACAGGCACAAAATAAATGATAAGGGCCAATATTTCATGATGCATTATATGTCAGTACAGCGGACTCAATGGCCATGTTCAGTACAGCATATGCGCTATATTAAGGAGGTCAGGGTATTCATCAAATTTTGCTGTATTCACTTTAGTTTTCAAACAGTACAAGTAGTTCTTTGTTGAATTTGCAATTTGTCTTTGTAAAGTAATGCAGATATTATTCCTGGGATCTACACTACCCCAAGCATACGATAATCTCATCTCCTGTTGTGGATTATGACATAGCTCCTGCAGATAAGCCTTTGTTTGCCAAAGGGAAGGCTTCCTCAGTTATTCAGAACATTGCTTGAATACACGTTGTTAAAATAGATCCGCATTTTATTTATTAAAAAAGTGAAAACATTTCTTTTAATAAAGCATCTTTAAAAAAATAATATTGGCACTATTCTCTAATGAGCAAGGGTTTCACTGGACTGACCAAGGCAAATATTTGGTATGATGTGGGATATTGAACTCTTAGGCCACAAATTTGCAGCGAGCACTATTCAGGTGAATCCCTGGGCTCATGCCCAGCCCCACTGAAATCCGTAAGACTCTACCTATTCAGAGCTCATTGCAGGATCAGGGCCTCAGATTTTACTTAGTGAGTGAATCCTAAAACTATTTCCAGTACTAACCCTGCATCATTATAAAGCAAAGCTAACAAGAAAAATGTCTTGATAACTTCCCTTAATTCACAGTAGGCCCTGGGCAACAGAGGAGGCTTCGCCCGGGCCAAATTATATTAATTATTATTATTTATTATTACCATATTGTATTACAGTAGCACCTAGACGCCCTAGTCATGGACCAGGACCCCATGGTGCTCTAGGCACTGTACAAGCACAGAACAAAAAGATTGTCCCAGTCCCCAGGAGCTTCCGATATAAGCGTAAGACAAGAGACAGCGGATGGATACAGACAAATGGGGAAGTACAAGGAAATAATGAGACAGCACTGGTGACAGTCCATGGTCAATGACACTCATGCAACTGCATTAACTTAGTTGATTTTGTAGGGGACAGTTTGGCCATAAACAATTTATTTCCTTCACCTGATATGATTGTTTTCATCTGGTCAGCCCCACAGTTTTCAAATATCACTTTGAAACATCAATATGAAGTCTTGTTGCTTTTACCAATATTGAACCTATCGAGTACCACATGAAATGATGCAGTTGCCAAGGATACGTGATAGTATCAGGCTTAGAAAACAGTCCTGGCTCTCTGATACTGAAGAGGAAAAGTCTATATCATATTGTTTTTCTTTCCTGTTTGCATTTTATGTATACGGAAATCTCCTAGTTCCTTACATGAATAGCCCTAGTGGCATCAAAGTAAACAGCAACATTTGGTTTGTGATTTTATTATATACTTCTTCTACTATTCCATTATCTGAGCCTTGGTAAAATAATCAACCTGACCTCTGATTTGTAACCTGCACATCAGTTTTTCATCTTATATTTTATGATTTTTTAAAAACCATAATCTTTAAAATCAGAAGCCATAAATGAAAGCAGCTGTGTTCTTTGGCTTGATCCTTCTTAAAATGAGAGGTTACTATTATTATTACTGTATTATTAATTTGTAATGTGGTAGGACCTAGAGACCAGGGATCGCCTACACAACATAATAATGAGACAGTCCCCACCCCTAACGTCTTACTTTCTAAATATGAAACAATAGACAACAGGGGGATATAGCAAACAGAGAGAGGAGGTTGGATACATAAGGGAATAATGGATAATACTGGTCAGCATTGGTCACAAGGTAGTGCAATCCTATGCATTTTTCATAAATTTAAAATCATTTCTTTTTTCTATTTAAAATACACAAAAAAGCAAGCTATTGTTGCACTTATACAGGTCCCATCCAAACTTGGAGAGAACCAGTAGCACATGCAAAGTACAAGACTAGTTATCTCTAGCCAATTTTCTTGCTTCATTTTATTAAATTGTAAACTCAAACCCTCTCACCACATTAACCTACAAATCCTGAAAAAAGAGCCACAATTTCAAGGCAATCTCATCTGCAATAAAATAACATGATCCCTGCTCACTTGAGCATTTTGAAATATAGTTTGGTCCTTCCAAACACATAATTTATTTTTTATTTGAACCACATTAAAAATACACGAAGTAGGGGTCAATCAGGTTAGAAATTAAACCTCCACAAATAGCCTATATGTCAAGAGTCTTGTGATAACCTTAGCAAATCAAAATGAAAAGATCCACTCAGATTTGCAAGTGTGTCCAGTTTTATCGTGCTGATACAGAGATGATTCAGCAATTTCACACATTTCATTTTAAATTGTCATAGAATTAGTCACCAAAGATTACTGGCTTTCAAAGGAAACATTAAATCAACCTCTGGATAACATATATTTAAATACATTTGCCCAACATATACCAATTCACTTTTATTCTAATGTTTTGGTTTTCAACAAAGGAAGCTTGTTATCCTAAAATTTATCATACATGTGACAGTTTGGGAATCTGCGTATGAGAGCTCATTAATTCCAATTGGATTTCATGACTTCTCTGAATGCTTATATCCTTACTTATGTCTTACACTGCCTCCTGGCATCATTCCCGTTGTTTTAAGGGGAGGGGGGCTAGCACCTGGAGGATTCTCTCTGAATGGGCCAGTGCTAGGACCATCAACAATGGAATAAACTTGCCCCAACAGGACAATGGAGACTACCAGCCAAGGGCTACTGATTTGCTACTGACTCTTATCTGCTTTTGTGAAAATAGAGAGTCAGAGGTGGCAGCCGACTGAAGAATGGAAAAGCCCAGGGGAAGGGCAAGATGAATCAAGGTGTTCAAATCTGCTGTTGAAAAAAAGATTTTCTCTAGCAAGGGGCAGCAGGCCAGAGCCAGGAGACAAGACTTGGCAGGAGGAAAGGGGGTATAAAAGAATTCTGGATGCCCTGGAAGATATTGACTGACCCAAAGGGCTCTCGGGAGTGGTGAGGAAACTGAGTCAGGGTCTTGTATATAGGTATTTCTTATCTTTCCATAGATTTGTATATCTCTGGTGCTTTGTCTATGAGTAAAGTGTGGGGTGGAGGGAGGCAAGCAGCAGGTAGAAGTGCCTTTGGAAGGCCTCTGTGTCATTAGTCTATGTGATACTTGCTATAACTGTCACAATCTTCCCAAATGATGAAACACTAATCCACGGAACCCATGAGGGTGGAGATCTGGAGAGGGCATTCAAAAGCTACTGCGGAGACTTGGAGCCAGCACTGATCCTGGGCCCTAAGGCAGCTGGGCCTTGGGTCCCACATTCTGAGAAGGGTACCAGACTTAGAGTCTGTTCCCCAAGAGTAGGCCTTGAAAGGTCAGACACAAAGCCAGCATCTGAATGCTGCTTAGATTCTGTAAGCTTAAAATCCTGTGGTATCCAAAGGTTTGGGTCCAGCACAGCAGCCTGGTGAGCATTCACAATGGGGAACTCAGCTAGGGCTGTAATAAGAACAGAAGTTTTACAATAAATTTCCAACTACACTCTGACTTCATAGTTTATTGTTCTTAGAGCTCTCTCTGAGAGCCAGATACAACATGAGCTTGACAGAATGTGATGTGTTCTTAAAAGAGAAGAATTATATGGTATCACAGTGGAAACCACGGTAATAATGAAGTGTGCTATGCATTATGAATACAAACGAAGAACCAAGAGTTTGGCAAGAAAATGGACTAGAGATATGAACGCATCATAGTTTTACTTTATGGTTATATAGGTCCCAATCCTGACAGGCACTGAGTACATCTCCTCTCAGGATCAAGGACATAGAATTCATGACCCTGGTCATGTATACATGTTAACTCAGTCTGTAAGGTCAATTCTTGTTTCCTTCCTCACCGAATCACACAAAGGTAGGAAGAGCAAAACATATGAAATATCTACTAAATCTGCATCACGATTTGTTCATGTACACACAGAGGCATGCATGCACACACATGCACATACACATGCTAATACTGCCAGCTTGAGAATATCCACTACTGTTAGGGCCCTATCAAATTCACGGCCATGAAAAAATATCACAGATCATGAAATCTGGTCTCCCCCGGTGAAATCTGGTCTTTTGTTTGCTTTTACCCTATACTACGCAGATTTCATGGGGGAAACCAGCATTTCTCAAACTGGGGAGTCCTGACCCAAAAGGGAGTTGCAGGGGGGTAGGAAGGCTATTTTAGGGGGATTGCGGTATTGCCATCCTTACTTCTGTGCTGCCTTCAGGTCTGGGTGGCCAGAAAGTGGCAGCTGTTGGCCAGGCAGCCAGCTCTGAAGGCAGTGCCCCGCCAGCAGCAGCGCAGAAGTAAGGGTGGCAACACCATATCATGACTCCCTTACTTCTGCGCTGCTGCCTTCAGAGCTGGGTGGCCGGAGAGTGGCGGCTGCTGACTGAGGGCCCAGCTCTGCAGGCAGCAGCGCAGAAGTAAGGGTGGCAATACCATACCATGCCATCCTTACTTCTGCGCTACTGCTGGGAGCAGCTCTGCCTTCAGAGCTGGGCTCCTGGCCAGCAGCTGCTGCTCTCCGGCTGCCCAGCTCTAGAGGCAACACCGCTGCCAGCAGCAGAGCAGAAGTAAGGGTAGCAGTACTGCAACCCCCCCTACAATAACCTTGAGACACCCACACACACACACAACCGCTACAATTACAAAACTGTGACACTTCAAATTTAAATAGCTGAAATAATGAAATTTATGATTTTTAAAATCCTATGACCGTTAAATTGACCAAAATGGCCCGTGAATTTGGTAGGGCCCTAACTATTGTACTTGAGTACTTGTGGCACCTTAGAGACTAACAAAGTCTCTAAGGTGCCACAAGTACTCCTGTTCTTTTTGCTGATACAGACTAACACGGCTGCTACTCTGAAACCTATTGTACTTGAGTGTTTCCCAGTGGAACAGGGAAGGGGAGATGACAGAAGTGTCATTGCTGCACAGTGGTAAGTGACCTTGTGCAGTTACATTGGCAGACACTGTGAGATCAATGGCTGGAACTAGTTCTGTGGTAGAGAAGCTTGTGGCATAATTGCAACCTCTCTGCTATTAGTGTGTATAGTTAGGAACAAAGTAGCGAAATTCAAACAAGTTGAATTAAGCAAAGAGAGGAAACAAATATATAATGGGACATGCATGCATTTCAGATGGAAGAGGCTCCAGTTAAAGTTTGTCAATTGACCCTGCTTTCCTAGTTAATTTTTAAAGGAAGCTTTATCATTCCTTTCTCCCTAGTTTCTGACAAAGCACTTGTGAAAAGAGTCCCAGAGAGAAGCACATTCAGCAGCAGCATCTATCTATTCTACTGCAGAAAGGTAGAGAAAAGCATATTTGTTCCCTTTCAAGAGCATATGAAGTTCCTAACAGGAAACTTCTCAGCTGCTTTGAATACATTTGATGGTCGCAATATGGAGGAAAAGACATTTATCCCTTGTCAGTTAGGAAAGTCCAGCTGCTCTGTCACAGTCTGGAAGGAAAAAATTCAATTGAACTGTCATATAATGCCTAAACACAAAAAAAATTCAGAGAAATATCATTGTTAGTTTGTGTATGAAATTGCCTTTCACTGCTAAGGTGGTAGTCTTTTTTTAAATTAAAATACATGTCAGAGGCATGGTGTGCATAGCAAACAATAGAAACAAAAGGGATCTGTGGGAAGTCAACGTTCTCTTTCCCAGGACAGTCTTCTCTCTTGGTCCTGACCCAAAGCACATAAATACTTTATGTCACCTCACAAATTAGGGACCCAGCTCTGCCACCCTTGCACTGAGAAGTTCTGATTCACCCAAGTAAAGCCAGAGGTGAAAGTAAGCCGGTTCGGTCCAGTATGGCGTACCGGAAAGAAAGTGCCGATTGTACCAGCAGGGCCACTGATGATGGGGCAAAAGGGGGAGCTGCCTTGGGGCCTGCTGCTGCTTCCCTGTGGCTCCAGCAGCGATTTAAAGAGCCCGGGGGTCCCAACCACCACTGCCGCTACCGGGAGCCCTAAGCCCTTTAAATCGCTGCTGGAACCCCAGGATAGCAGCTGCGTCGGCCGGGAGCCCCGGGCTCCGGTGGCTATTTAAAGGGCCTGGGGCTTCGGCCGCTAGTGCGGTAGCGGCAGCGGCAGCTGGGAGCCCTGGGCCCTTTAAATCGCCACAGGAGCCCTGGGGTAGCAGCGGCAGGGGCCGGGAGCACCAGGGCCCTTTTAAATCGCCAGGCCCCGGGCAGCTGCCCCTTTTGCCACCCCCACCCCCCATCAGCGGCCCTACCGGTACAGTCGGCACTTTCTTTCCGGTACGCCATACCGGACCGGACCGGCTTACTTTCACCTCTGGCTTTACTTGGGTGAATCAGAACTTCTTAGTGCAAGGGTGGCAGAGCTGGGCCCCTAATTTGTGAGGTGACATAAAGTATTTATGTGCTTTGGGTCAGGACCAAGAGAGAAGACTGTCCTGGGAAAGAGAACGTTGACTTCCCACAGATCCCTTTTGTTTCTATTGTTTGCTATGCACACCATGCCTCTGACATGTATTTTAATTTAAAAAAAGACTACCACCTTAGCAGTGAAAGGCAATTTCATACACAAACTAACAATGATATTTCTCTGAATTTTTTTTGTGTTTAGGCATTATATGACAGTTCAGTTGAATTTTTTCCTTCCAGACTGTCAGAAGCAGCGGGACTTTCCTAACGACAAGGGATGTCTTTTCCTCCATATTGCGACCATCAAATGTATTCAAAGCAGCACAATAAAGAAGTTTCCTGTTAGGAACTTCATATGCTCTTGAAAGAGAGCAAAAATGCTTTTCTCTACCTTTCTGCAGTAGAATAGATAGATGCCTGTGGCTGGAGCCCCGGGCCCTTTAAATCACCGCCGATGGCCCGGGCGGCACGGGCCGGGCAGCGCTGAAGGGCTGGCTGGTGGATTTTGGCCCCAGCCCCGCCCTTCCGCCCGAGCTCCCTGCCCCCCCCCCCTTGATCAGGATCCTGGCTGCACTGCATACTGGTAAGTAATTTAAGTTACTTTCACCCCGAGTAGAACCATTGTCTTTGTTTGGCATACGCAGGTTGAATAAACAATATCCAACATGAGTAAGAGTGGCAGAATCATGCCCTAGGCAAGTAGAACTTCCTAGATTGAAATCTTTACAAATCACCCACCAGATAGTATCATGATTCTCTCTCTCTCTCTCTCTCACTCTCTCACACACACTAAAATTAAGAGAGCATCTGCATCATGCATTCAGCTTCTATCAATGCTCAGTCTTTTAGGGGTTCAAGACCCAGCTTTGACATGTGCCTGGTTTTTTCTCCAAAGTCATGGGACTTGAAAATCTCAGCAGATGACTGAGGGGACTGCTGGAAGATATAAGCAACAGCCTGTTCTCAGTAGGAGAAGCAGGAGTATGATGGATGTGCTTCCATAATGGATCTGGGGAAGAGTGTGGGGTGGCTCCCTCTCCCTGCAAGAACTCTCCAGATTGAAACTGAGGGAAAGCATCAAAACTAACTTGGTGAGAAAGAGCCTTGAGATGGAGGCTCAAGATGGGAGAGTGTCCTGTGTAACAACTGGACTATAATTCCAGAATCAATAAATGAGACCACAGGAGCAAGATTTTGTGCTGAGCTGTAAAATGTGTTGTGTGATTATAGAAGCTGCAGCCACCACACGACCTGACATCGTGGAACCCTATTCTGTTGCTTGTACCTTGCCTGATATAAGATTTTAGCTAGAGCTAGGCCAGAAATGATTTACCCATCCCTGAAAATTTTGAGAGATTAAAAAAAAATTCTTGTCCTGAATCAGGACAAAAACTTGAAATCTTAACAATTTTCATAAATCAATAATCTGAAAAAAAATGTTTTGGCTACATTTTGTTTCAATTTTTACTTTTTATTAAAACTATGAATCAACTTAAACTTCTAAATAAAATCATTTCAAACAAAAAACAACCTTTCATTTCAAAAATGTGAAAATGGAATATTTTAGCAATTACAAAATTTTTCAACATTTTTTCAAAGCAGAAAATTCTTCAAAATGGTTCTTTCCCATGACAAATTTCTGTTTCGACAAATCAGCAGTTTTCGATGTAAAAATGTTTTATCAAAAAATTCCTGACCAGCTCTAATCTTAGCACCAAATAATAAAGTGCCCACTTTATTATTAATTAGGGACAGGATTTGTATGCACTTGTCTCAGTAGGGGGCAATACACAACCACACTGCTCAATGTGGTGCTCAGAGAGGAACTGTGTCTCAGAATGGCACCTTCCCTCCACAGTTGCCTAGTTCATAGGTGGAATGTGCAGCCTGCACCACATTAACATTTGTGTTTGTAAGGTGATAAGTCATTCCTGTGCTAGGCTCCAGCCAATCCACAAGCCAGGAACTGGTAATGTCACTCCCAGACCATGTATATAAATAAGCCTCACAGGAGGACCAATAGCTCAGCCTGCTCAACGTCACTCCAGGGCTTGGAACTCTCTCCTGCCTGACAGTAGCAACAAATTCCCCAGACCATAGCCTGCTCCAGCCTTGCTCAAGCCCTGTTCCTAATCCTGCTCCAGCCCTGCTCTTGCCACTGCCCTGCTCCCAGTCCTCTCTCCAACCCTGCCCTCAACTCCTGATTCCAGCTCCTGATTCTGACCCCTAGTCCTGACTGCTCCAGCTCTGACCACTGGGACTAACCATCTCCATCCCAGTTTCTGACAGTGCGGCAGAGTGTCAGGGTCATGGCCATGCCTCTTGCCATTCAGGGTAGCCCTTGTGTGCAGTGCACAAACAAGGGAGGCACCAAAGTACTCAGCTCACAGTGCACCTGCATAAGGGTCAGTCACAATCTGGCCTTGAACTAGACAGTATTACATCTCAAACATGACACATTAGGAAGTGCCCATTTTATTATTAATTAAGGACAGGATTTTCAAAAGCACTCCATCTTGGCCTAACTCTGCTCCCATTGACTTCAGAGGTAGGCCAATAAAGATGGAAGCACCCCCCTACATATTACATCCATTACAAATACCAAGATAGAGTGGCAGTTCTGGGCTTCAAAAGCTGCCTCATGGAGAAGAAATGCATGAGCTCACTAAACGAAATCTATAAGGGACCAGTAACAGGTTCCTCCGGGTTTCACTGTTTATCATTTCTTCATAGTATAAACTGATATAGCAATGATAAATGTTATTTGTTCCTCCACCATCCTTAGGTAACATGAAGTTATTGTGAGAAAAACTATGTCCGGCTGGCATAATATTAAGTGAAACAATGATTTCCCCTTAATAGTTCATAGCTTAAGATACCATGTAACATTTCATCTCCTGTTGGTCATGAAGATAGCTTGGGAGAATTCACTCAGATTTAAAATATGATGCCTTTGGGTAGGAGGTGCAGGGATGAGTGATAAATCTGTTTAGTTGTGGAAGAGAACTCTGAAAACAAAGCTTGTAAACTCAATTATGGCTAAATTTATAGTTCTTGGGATTTGTTTGATTATTTAAAAAGGGGGAAGGGTGTTTTGGTTGTCAAATACATTTGGGGCTATAAAACCCCTAGTCCATCTGCAGGTTTTCTACTGATCCTAAGTGCATGCCCTGGGCCGTCAGTCCTGCACTACTCTCCAGTTTTAAATTGCCAAGGGGCAGCACAAAGCTGATAGATGGATGTAAAGAATACAAGACCTCTGTGGCTTGTTTTTCCTGGTTTTAATAGGTATTTATTATTGTTTAAACTAAAAACCAGAAACCTTAATAACAGCCAGATTAAAGGGAAATGCCTAGATCAAAAACAAATAGCCCTGCTGATTAGTGACAAAGTAAACAGCAGCATGAAAAATAGTAACCCATAATTACAGCCTCAAATGCACCACTGGGCATACAGTATTATCTGTTTGTCCAAAATTAGCAATGAGTGGCTGGCCACATGTTTCTCCTGTCTCAGAGGACTAACTAAAACCAGCCAGACCAGTTCCTGACCACCTGAGTACCAAGTATAACTCCTTGGCACATATTGCTTTCAGCCTTTGTCCATTTATACTTTCTCTGGAGCCCTCTGCTTGCTAGAATAATATCTCACCATTAAATTCTTCTTTTTAATCCCGATGAAAGGTGAGGAATTGCCACCCCCGGGCCTGTTTGACTGATGTAATTCCTTAATTTATACAATGCAAAATGGCAGTGAAGGTCTAACTTAAAAGATAATGAGCCAAGTCACTGGGAGTTGGGCATGTTCAGCAGGAGATCAGCACCTCTCAGGATTTGGGCTAATATGACAATTTATCTGGAGATAATTGTTAAGGAGAAGGAGTGGGGGTAGGGGACTCATGGTATCATGGTATTCCCAATGGAAGCCACGATCGGCCGAACCTGTGGACGCGGCAGGTAAATAAACCGGCCCGGCCCGCCTGGGTACTTACCCTGGCGAGCCGTGTGCCAAAGATTGCCGACCCTTGCTCTATGGGGAGCATCCTGGTAATCAGGCCAAAGTTTGAAAAACAGTGTAAGCAACAGCAAGCGAGAGCGAGCACGCATGCAACATTGGTGGTAAAAAGTGATAAAGTATATTATAGAATCATAGAAATGCAGGGACCTTGAGAGGTCAACAAGTCTAGACCACTGCACTGAGGCAGGATCGAGTATGCCTAGACCATCCTTGACAGGTGTTTATCCAACCTGTTCTTTAAAATCTTCAAGGATGGGGATTTCATAACTTCCCTTGGAAGCCTATTCCAGAGCTTAACTATTCTAATAGTTAGAAAGATTTTCCTAATATCTAACCTAAATCTCCCTTGCTGCAGCTTAAGCCAATTACTTCTAGTTCTACCTTCAGAGGACATGGTGAACAATTGATCATCATACTCTTTGTAACAGCCTTTAATGTATTTGAAGACTAATCAGATCCCCCCTCCAACCGTTTTTTCTCAAGACTAAACATGCCCTTTTTCTAACCTTTCCTCATAGGTTAGGTTTTCTAAATGTTTTATCACGTTTGTTACGCTCCTCTGGAATCTCTTCAATTTGTCTACATCTTTTTTAAAGAGTGGCACCCAAAACTGGACACAGCACTCCAGTTGAGGCCTCACAAGTACTAAGCAGAGAGGGACAGTTACCTCTCGTGTCTTACCATATGGCACATCTACCGCAGAATGATATTAGTCTTTTTCACAACTGCATCACACTGCTGTTCCATATTCAATCTGTGATCCACTATAATCCCCAGAACCTTTTCAGCAGTACTACCACCTAGCTAGTTATTCCCCATTTTGTAAATGTGCATTTGATTTTTCCTTGTTAAGTGTAGTACTTTGCACTTGTCTTTATTGAATTTCATCTTGTTCATTTCAGACCAATTCTCCAATTTATCAAGGCCATTTTGAATTCTAACTTTGTCCTCCAAAGGGCTTGCAACCCTTCCCAGCTTGGTGTCATCCACAGATTTTATAAGCATACTCTCCACTTCATTATCCAAGTCATTAATTAAAATATTGAACAATAAAGGACCCAGGACAGGCCTCTGCAGGCCCTATTAGATAAGTCCTTCCAGTTTGACAGCAAACCATTGACAACTACACTCTAAGTATGGTCTTTCAATCAGTCTTCCACCCACCTTATAGTAATTTCATCTAGTCCACATTTCCCTAGTATTCTTGAATTAAAAACCAGAAAAAAAAACCAGATTGTTAGAAGTATCTAATGGTGTGGCTACAGCTAATTAAGAACCTAGTAAGGTCTATGAATAGTTTAAATTGTTCTTTTCAATGTGCATTACTTTGCATTTGTTGACACCAAATTTCTTTTGTCTTTATGCTACCAACTTACCTACCTTTCTCAGGTACCTCTGAAGTTCCCAGAAGTCTTCTCTAGTCTTGACAACCTAAATAATTTGATGTCTGCAAACATCTTTGGTGGCAAAGTGAGTGCCACCTCACTTGTCACATCTTTTTCCAGACCATTATCCAATATGTTTGGCAACACCAGTCCTAATACAGAACCTGAGAACCCCCAACTGTTACCTTTTGGCATTTTAAATGACTTCACATGCTACACAGCAAATCTTCACCTTCCAAATCTTGTAGCTTGAGTTGCATATAAATAGTGACTACTATTTCTTCATAGCTGATTTTGAACAATATTCTACAAGACTAGAATACTTTATAGAATAAGTATAGATATACATACACACACTTCTATAATATATGTATACTATATATACGTTTTTAATATCCCCAACTGAAGACAACAAAATAAAAAAATGTAGTTGATATAAATACATATAAAATCTTGTAAATATATTATAAATCCATAAACATAAAACACATCAAATATTAAACAAAAAGACATCTCTCTCTCTCTCTTCTGCATATACTTAATGTCTAAGAAAAACATGTAGCTAAAGCAAACATTCCCAAAATCCTAGAATCTTGTCTGGAAAAGAATTAGTGTTCCAGGAACATGGGATTTGAAAAAGGATTCTGTTCTAACATGGTATTATGGAAGGCAAGGCTTTTAAAGCAGTGTTGGAAGCCACCTTTGAGCTGGAATCCAATATTTAGCCACATGAGGTAGATCCTCCTTCCAAGAAAGTAGAGTCTATTTTAACCACATCAAGGATAGGTTAGGTGAAGGTGACCAAGAGTTTAGGAGTTGGGAGATTTTCCTGCCTGCTCTTTTGGGGTTTGGAGGGGGAGGGCTGAATGGCAGGCCACAGACTCATTAAAGCCTCATGGTTGTAGCTGCCTCAGTCTTGCTTGGACCAGGCTTCAGTGACACAGTCCAGGGCCTAAGGAGAGGCCATTCTGTGGATGAGATAACCTGTGAGAGGGGAACACAAAATAAGTTAGACCTATCCAGGTACACAGAAGTCAAGGCCTTTATACCATGGCACAAAATTTTCCCAAAATGAAAGGGAACAGTTTGGGGCACCTGTGTTAATCGGTAATTGCTGCCCCTAATTGTAGAGAGTCTCCTAAATTCCAGTAGCAGGATCTTATGGAAAGGTGGATCTAGGTGACAGATAACTGACAGCGATCTTGATTTCAGAAGTCTATAGGAGGTCTACCATATCCATCCCATCATCTGAGAAATGGTTGGGCATGATCTGTTTAGGAGATATCTTTTTATGCATGGTAGAGGAGACTGCTTTAAAGAAGTGGGGGGAGCCAGCAAAAGACGCATCTCCAAAGGCTGTGTTAAGGAGAAAAGGGACTCTGCTATGAGCTGATTCAGTGTGATTATCACATGGGGGGAGGGGGGAATCAGAGAAGAGTGAAGGCAAGGCTAAGGGTGCTCTGATATCAAGCTCCCAGTCATTAACATTTGCTCACCCTCGCTTAATGTCGGGTAATACAGTAACTCCTCACTTAACGTTGTAGTTATGTTCCTGAAAAATGTGACTTTAAGCTAAACAATGTTAAGCGAATCCAATTTCCCCATAAGAATTAATGTAAATGAGGGGGTTGGGTTCCAGGGAAATTTTTTTCACCAGACAAAAGACTATATTCTATATATATATATACACACACACACACACACACACACACACACACACACACACACACACACACACACAGTATAAGTTTTAAACAAACAATTTATTACTGGTACACAGTGATGATGATTGTGAAGCTTGGTTGAGGTGGAGGAGTCAGAGGGTGGGTTATTTTGCTTACTGCTAAATGATGAACTAGCAATTGGCTGAGCCCTCAAGGGTTAACTCTCTCTCTACACAAGGCAGCAGGAATGGAGGGAGATATGTGCATTTCCCTTAAGTACACTGCCTTGTTAATTAGATCAGCTTGCTGAGACGCAGCTGCTGCAAGCTCCCTCCGTCTTGAGTCCTGGTCTGTCCCCCCTGCTCTATGGAAGATGGGGTAAGCGGGGTGCAGGAGCAGGGGGGAGGGGGACACCCTGACATTAGCCCCCCTCTTCCTTCCCTCCCCCCTGCACAGCAAGCAGGAGTCTCGGGGAGCAGCTCCAAGGCAGAGGGCAGGACCAGCACATGGCAGTGGGGGGAGGGACAGCTGCAATTGCAAGCCTGCTGGGCAGCTGCTGCACAGGGAACTTAGGGGAGCGGGGAGCTGATAGGGGGCTGCCAGGCCACCCTGGTTCCAAGCCCCCACCAGCTAGCTGCAATGGGCTGCTCTCCCTGCAAGCAGTAGACAAAGTAGGTGTCTGCCAAATGACGTTAGAAGGGAGCATTACACAACTTTAAACAAGCATGTTCCCTAATTGATCAGCAACGTAACAACGAAACAACATTAACCAGGATGACTTTAAGGGAGGAGTTACTATATGAACATCCCCTCGCCCCCATACATCAGAAAAATAATTTGGCTTTCTTGCTGGATTACTAGATGTTATCACTTGCAAACTACAGTACCATTTATACATATTGAAATACAGTTGAAGCCAAAATTACATGCAAAAAACATAAGCCTTACAATTAAACCACTTCAACACACAGCACTGGCTTCCTGTAAAATGTTGTCAGGCTATTGTTCTTCTGAGTATCATTACAATAAAAGAGCCCACAGTTAATGTACCACAAATTAGCCATATCAAACAGTTATTTTGAATAAAGATGCAGACACATAGGAAGACAGACAGCAAAATGACAGCAAAGGTTTGCCTCTTTGATTTTCCAGCAGTAAGCAAGTTCACCTAAGCACTAATCTTTGTATGTAAGGGGAGAAGAAAGTATTGCGGCCAACTCATCTTTATCTGTAAGCAGTGATGATAAAATAAAGTTCATTTGTGATGACAGGTACTGTAGAAGAAAATATTCTCCAAGGAATTAGGCTTTCAATTCTGAATTCAAGCCTTGAAGAGCATTGGATGGGGATGATATTACACTCAGTCTCATTAGGACCCAGAACTGTTTGACTAGTGGTGGAGCACCTCTAGTCATGTCATCTGGGTCTGACTTACTCCAGTACAGAACAATGAACTAATCCATCATGAATCCATTTACTGTAAAAGAAAATGCTTGACAGCTCCTCAGCTTGAGCACCCCATCACACTAAAAATCTCTCCTTGACAGAAATATTGAGGCAATTAAAGCGATGGCTTGGTGAAAATGGAAATGTTTTTCTCTAACAAAGAGTACTCTTGTTTATTCTAAATAAAGAATTTTAAAGTGCTTCAGAGAAGGTGAAAATATAGGCAACTTGCACAGGGACTTCCCAACAACAGTTTACCCACAGCTATTTCAAACGCTTTTGTTTGCAAAACGAAAACACTCACAATTACATTGCTTGAAAAGCAAGTCCTAACTCTAATAAAGTATGTGTATAATTATGCTTAGAGATTA
Organism: Platysternon megacephalum; assembly: GCA_003942145.1. Classification (NCBI taxonomy): domain Eukaryota; kingdom Metazoa; phylum Chordata; order Testudines; family Platysternidae; genus Platysternon; species Platysternon megacephalum. The sequence continues at coordinate 2,903,154 of QXTE01000033.1, forward strand.
AATAGCTTCTACTGTACACTGTGCAAAAGCAATATATGGCTATATCTAGTGGTTTAAATAGGAAAACATGTAGGCCTTGACTCTCCAGCACAAACTGGTGTGGATCCTTTCTCTTGCTTATGTTTTATTATTTGTATTCCATACAGCTTATATGAGCCCTAGTCATGAACCAGGACCCCATTGTGCTAAGTGCTCTAAAACAGAAAAAAAATGATAGTCTCCACCCCAAAGAGTTCACAATCTAAATATACTACAAGAGACAACAGATAGTGAGAAGCCAGGGAACAAGTTGGCAGGAAACCAAGCAGATTTTGAAACCTACCTAGCAGACAGGATTCCATCAGAACCCTGCTTGGGTTCCATCAGTACTTTGGAGAAATCTAACCATCTCTATGAAATTGCTGATTTGGCAAAATGTGAGCCAATTCCAAAGAAAAAATGTTTCATTAGAATTTTGCTGACCAGCTCTGACAATCAGACTTCCAGAAGATAATTTGCAATTATACTTAAAATGTACAATGGAGTGCAGCCACATTACAATGTTCCATACAACTTTAATTAAAACCTGCCTGTGAGATAAAAAGATAACAGGAATGTATTACTTTTGGTGTTTTTTCTTCTCTTTTCCTTTACTGAATATTATGAAATGCAAAGGACCTCCTCATAAACCTGAAACAAGCATTCTATGTATTGTATAAATCTTGTGCATTCAGTTATGTCCGCTTTACCTCCATAAAAACTCATGCTCTCTTGACTGGAGTGGTGATGCATATACAAAGACGTAATGCTTAAACAAATACCTCTCTGCATATCTTTTACCTTTAAATTCTGATTTACATCTCTAGTACTTGCAACAGTGAACAAAAATATAGCTTCTTTGTACTTTAGGTAATTGAAGTGGTCTCTTTCCCAGAGATCACAAAGTCATTTTATTCAGAGAAAACATTCTTTCAGTATGAAGTGCTAATTCTCTTCAGATAGTTTGAAACCTGATATGAACCATTTAATATAAATTTAAGACAAAGCTTCTATTAAAAGATAATGTTCATTAAATGCTTGTTAAACTTTCTTTAAAAACACAAACCAAAAAAACAGAGCTCATTAATATTTGCAAAGAAGCAGTGAGACAAGAAAGTGGGAAAAGTTAAATCCTTGTTCTTCACAGACTTGTCACATGTTGGGTTCCAAACAATCAATCCATGTTTGTAACGGGAAGAAGTAAACTACTGGTAAACTATGAAAATCAATCTGACTTTTGCTAAAATAATTGCTATATCCGAGGAGAGTGGGAATAAGCACATTTTGCAACTAGGTTTGTTCTTGCTGTGGTATTCAGATTTACTTTGCATGCATTTCAATTCCTGAGATCAAAAGACAGTCAGTACTAAAAAATAGAGCTTTTTATCTATCCCCAAAAATGACACATTGGTTAATGCCCTCTTCCTTTGTGCTTTCTTGGTAATTTCAATAGAAGACTTTCTACTGTAGGCTTTGATAAGGGATCTTACCTCTGTTAATATCAATGGAGAATTTTAAAGAATAGACAATAGATTATAAAGGCACCTGTGAGAACTGATTTAGTTAATATCACAATTTCTATTTAAAACTATGTTTACAAGTCATTATAACACAGCAACATATATTCTCTCCAAGACAGCATGGGAAATACAAGAAAATGGAGGATCTGTTATTATTTAGCATGATTTTGATGTTTTTATAGTATACAATTGTACAAAAGTTAGAAGCAAATTCTGGATGTTTTGTGGCTCTCCAAAGTTTACAAATAGTTTCCTTTTTCACTTGAACTTTTACAAACTAAAGCTTTTAGTGGGAACTTGGATTTTCATTGGGGGACAGTAAAAGTGTGACAAGACAAGCAAGGCCAGATCTGTAGATGGCATGTCTGAGGGTAGCTCCATTGATGTAAATAGAGCTATGCAGATTTACATCAGCTGGAAGTCTAGTCCATTGTGTTGAACTGTTTTTTTAATGTCTATGCATCTTTGTATTGTATATCAGCAACTCCTGCATCAAACTAAAGGACATTCATAAATATGATCTTGTGGTGGCAGGAGTCCATTTGGCAAAAAAAATTGACAATCAACCAGCAAGAGAGGGTTCTACAGATTTCCAGACTGCTCTCGTATTCCTAAGTATGCCCTAGGGGGTTGGTGTGGAGATGACATGTGTCCCCACACACTTTGTCACCTCCCAATACTCAGATCCTGTATTCCACCAAGAGCCTTCCATGGGGTCTTAAGAAAGGGATCAATGCAACAGAAGTAGCTAATTCTCCCATTTACAAAAGCAAAAGGAGATTGCTTTGAGTCCCATCCATGTACAAATCTGGGTGGAAGGATTCGGCTTTTGTTACTATTTACATCCAGAACACAGAAATGAGTGCTCATCAGTGTAATGGAAGGGAACTTTGGCATCAAAATTCTTGACTAAGTATAACCTGTCAATACTTGGCATGTGTAAAAAAAAACCATTAGGGATGATAATGCATGAAAATTAAAGAGTGTAAAAAGCCTGTGATTATAATTATTTTAGAAGATCTGTCTAGCTGTATAATTATCTAAAATCTTCCAGATCCATTATTGCAATATGGAAAAACGTGCCATGTCTAAAGACTGAGAGCAATGTCACCTGGCACTGACAGCCATGAAAATGAATAAAACTGCTTGATTTGCATTTCTTTTCTAAAATTTGCACCACTAGCAATCATGGATCTTTGAGGCTATATATTTACAGTGTGGAATCTCAGAACTGGAGGTTCAAAGGTGTGCACCTCGAGACTCAAGAAGTTCACAATCCACCTGATAATGGAAATACTTATTGTGGCACTTACTACTGTCAGTAGTCCCATTAGCAGTACCACTCATGGCAGTAAGCACTGTGCTTGGCTATAAAATGCAGGATTTGACACGAGGAACTTGATCAAACTACAAATATTAGTGGCATTCTAAGCCATATAAATTCATCAGAAGGCTGTAGATCCAAGTTAGGCCAACTTTTAGCAGAGGACACATAAACTGGCTATGAAATCTACCTTACTCTGACCATAGGTATTCTCCCATAAATTGCTGATGTCCTCAAGGAGAAGAGCACATGTAGATTGTAGCCAAATATTTAACAGGCAATCAAGAAGCTGTAAGAAGGGTTACTTTTAAGCACAGAAAGGCAGCCAATTCATTGTGGTGGTAATGGTTCATTGTTTTGTGCAGGTAAGCAGCTCATAAATATAAGAATTCATCTAATTTCAATTGTCTAAAGTGCCTAGATACTCAGGTGATGGGTACTAAAGAAACTCCTATATAAATGCTTGCAAGCCAACAGCAAAGGCTATTTTCATCATGTGTGTCCTGGTTTTATAAAATAAGATATCTAATCTAAGTGTACCTTGAGATCAGGACACAAGACCATAGAAAGGCCTGAAAAAGAGGTTGAGATCTATCCTTTACCCAGAGTGAATTTTGTCCCTGTGCAGAGGGCAAGTACAAGGCCTAAATACCTCTTAAATCCCATTTAAGTTGTATTTTGATACATTTCATTTAAACTCTGTAGTATATATGCCTTGTGCTGGCTCTCTGCATGGGATGGATTTCACCCTGAGGGGTAGGGTCCTCAGTTGGTATACATTGATGTGTGTCCATTTACTTCAAAAGGAGCTACATCAATTTACACCAGTGAAAGATATGGTCCTTAAAGTGTACATTCCACTCCCATTAACACTATTATAAACACGCTAAGGCACCTTGGATGAAATCCTGACCCACTAAAATAGGAGGGAGTTTAGTAAGTGCACTGAGGGTGAAATTCACTCCCTAGTGGAGCGCCTACGCAAGGCCTTCTGTGCCATGGAAACCCCGGAGAAAAGTTTTGGAGGAGCACAAACAAAGTAACCATGCAATTGAGTATCTGTATCACTTGTGAGCACTGGAAAATAAGCTCCGTGTTAACACCAAATAGACAGAAGGAGAATTTGGAGGTGGACCAGGAAGGAACCTCTGGATCCACATTTACTTGGATAAAATAGTACAAACTACAAACACAATGGACATTGAGAGACAATAGTCACTACTTCAGCAAGTAGTTTGGAATGGAGGCTGTTAAAAAGCTGCACTGTCCATGCCCAAATCCTGTCTTTCACAAAGCCCATACAGGCTTTGTGAAAGACAAGATGCATTTCCTACATGCAGGAGGCAATGCATGTACATGTCACCCTGGAAGAAGACAATAATCCTTACTTATGAAAGGAAAGCACCATCCTTCCAAAGGCCTTCCAAAACTTGACTACATCCATCAGTGTCCATTTACAGATCCCTTATGGACAGATTTTTTAGTTCTGAAAGTCAGAGAAGTTATTTGATGAGAAGTTCTGAACCCTGGGAACACAGTGATGATGTGAACAGGATAGTGAATGTAGTCATCCTTTTAGAACAAAGTGATAAGAGATTCTGTAGGTGCCAACAAAATTGAATGGTGATGTTATTGAAAGGGAAACAAGTTAATTATTTCTTTTTCTGGCAGAAGAAAAGGATTTGGGAAAAACTGGAATAAAGTAAATGCCCAGCAATTTAAAAAGCAAAAATACATCTAATATTGTTTTCTTCATTTGAGTAAAATTTGAGTACCTTTGGTAAGAAATATGCATAAAATTGTAATTAGTCTGGAGAAGACTACAGAACTATTCACACTCTACAGTCCCATTTTCACCAAAATGTTGTACTTCTACTTGCAAAATAAAACTCCAGTGCAACATCACAGTGATAGTAAACCATAAGTGGTTCCATTTTTAATCAGAGATTGTCAAATACTGGGGGAAAAACTGTTTTCAGTTTTCCAACAAAACCCCCAAAAATGTCTAAGAAAAGTTTCATCGAAGACAAAAAAAGTTGTAAATTTTTTCATGAGGGGAAAAAAATCATTTAACCTTTTCTATATCACTTCTTGCACTACATGCCTAAGCTTTAAGATGTCATTCTGTAGAAGGTTTCAGAGTAGCAGCCGTGTTAGTCTGTATCAGCAAAAAGAACAGGAGTACTTGTGGCACCTTAGAGACTAACAAATTTATATTTATATTATATTTATATTAAATATATACATTTGTTAGTCTCTAAGGTGCCACAAGTACTCCTGTTCTTTATTCTGTAGAACAGGGGTCGGCAACCTTTCAGAAGTGGTGTGCCAAGTCTTCATTTATTCACTCTA
>QXTE01000033.1:2909478-2935149 GCA_003942145.1 Platysternon megacephalum
TTTTTAGAACATCTCTTTCTATAAGTCTATAATATATAACTAAACTATTGTTGTATGTAAAGTAAATAAGGTTTTTAAAATGTTTAAGAAGCTTCATTTAAAATTAAATTAAAATGCAGAGCCCCCCGGACTGGTGGCCAGGACCCGGGCAGTGTGAGTGCCACTGAAAATCAGCTCGCGTGCCGCCTTCGGCACACGTGCCATAGGTTGCCTACCCCTGCTGTAGAAGCTGCATTGAACAAATGGATTGATTTGCTGATTACTGTGCAAAAATTGTATATGCAACTAAACTGAAAAATAGTGGGGTAAAAATAAGTGCCAATTTTTGCTCTCACTTTTCACCATGCAAGACCATTTGTTTAAATGCACTTGCAAATGTGCAAGTGTGAGCAAAATTTGGCCCATTATATTTCACAGTCAGAGCTTAATGCACATAGAACTGATTCTATCTCACCATTCTGACTATGTAAATGAAGTGTAACTCTACTGAAGTTAAAACCTTTATGTGATCAGAATCCAGCCCTAGCTCCTTCAACTTTGATAAGCTCTTCAGTCATTACAATAAAGCTACAGCTATTAGGTATTAATTACTGTATTTCTGGATTCCTCTGGCATCACTACAGTGAAGTTGCTTAGCAAACTACAATGTAATACTTGCTTTTCACTGTGTTATTGCAAAAATAACTTGTCTATCTTCACAGAAGAAAGAACTGGAATATCCAAAATTCCTGTCTATTCATGGATAGGCAGCCCTACCTGTGAAAACATAGTGACTGGAATGCCTTTGTGTTTGTATCTCTGCCATAAATGTCACCTGCAAAAGTCTCAAATGCTACTTTTTGGTGTCCTTCCCACAAATCAGGGAAATCAGTCTTGACATATCTATGCAGCTAATGGGTTTGCTTTGTGGCATTATTATAGACTAGAGCATCTACATGGAAGTTTGGGGAATTTGAAGTGGAAATTCATATTCTGCAACTTAACCTTATACTTGACTGGGCTGCGTACTATTCACTGAAATTCTCTTCCACTAAAAAGCAGTTGTTGTAACTGTATTCCCCAAACTACTGATTTTACAGGCCTTACTTCCTGAAATGACAATTCAAGTTGGAAGTATATTGTGTCAGGAGTGCACTGGATAGATAAAGAAGTCCAGCCTATCCATGGTCCTCTGAGTATTTCCAGTTCCAGAATTATACTCAGCTCATCTCTGTCCTTTGTTATTACTTTTCTCTCTGTCCTTGGACATTAGCCTCATAAAAAAATCACATTTCTCAGCCTCTGCCTACACTGGAAGCTACACCTTTGGAGCTAGGTACAGCTATATTTAAAGACAGTTGTTGCTAGCAGGGTTCTAGCATTGTTTCCCTGACCAGCATGAATATCCTATCCATGTTAGAGCCATGTCATGGTCATTATACCTAGTGAATGGGACAGTAGGCTACAAAATGGTTTGGTCACCATGGTTGTCAAGGGGGAGAAAGTCACTGACCATAAGATCAGGGGAATAATGCTAGATTTCAGATAGCTACAATGGTATTTGAAATGTAGTTGTTGCTAACATGGTTATGCTTCCAGAGGGGACAAAGCCTCAGATTCATCTACTACCTCTTTCTCAACAAGAAGTCTAAATAGAGCCAACCCATTCCTGAACACATTTAATTAGCCTCTGATCTGTTTAAAACTTTCTTTCAAAATGTCCATTCTGCTGGAGCTGGCACAAACTTTGTGTTTAAAGTCTGTAGAAAGAACAGACAAGTCAAAGGTTTACAGAAAGAAAAAAGCTATTTATTTTGGCATTTAGCTGTCATGAGCTATTTTATGGAATATCAGAAACAGAGTAAATTACATTCACATCAAATAGAAACTATATGCAATAAATGAAACTGGTCCACTTAGATTGCTATAACCTGAGACTTTGACCTTTTGCATTACTTCTAACCGAAACGACAGAGAGTATATTATACATAAGAGCTGCAAAGGATAGAGAAAAATCTAGGAAACTTCTTTAAAATACATATTTGGAACTTCTATAGGGAATTCTGAGAAATAATAGTGTATGAAATATTATTTAGTGGGCTCAAACAGACAAAAATGGTCTTTTTCATATACGAATAAACTAATACATCTGTACAAAGAGAAGGAAGACTAGTTACACAACACAACATTTTCTAAAAATTAGTTCTTTTTTGTATTTCCGGCTATAAATCTGAAAATGTAATAGCCTGCTTTCTTTTTTGGTGCCTACTGTAACTTTTCTCCAGACACTGGAGCCTCCAGACAATTTATGATCAGACTGATACATTAAATATGAAGTGGTTTCACTATTTATTCCTTATTTTACATCTGCAATTGGCTTATCACTCCATTTGACAGAAAAGATTATTATGCTAAGAACAAACTAGATAGAACTGTTAAGGCACAATTCACTCACAATTTAAGGCCCACTCTTGGAAATACTTATGCATGCATTTAACTTTAAGCATATGAGTAATCCCATTGATTTCAATGAGTTTATTCAGTTTGAGGTTTGTGACATTATTGGAAAGAAAACTATCTGAATTGTAAACTCCTCAGGACAGGAATCTTATCCTTATACTTGTTGCTCAAGTGCCTAGCACATTTTGGCATTGATAAGCCTATGCAACAGCAGCTGATGCTCAAATTGGAATTTTGTATCCATTGAAGTCGACAGGACTACTTAAAGTTTAAAGTTAAGTATGTACATAAGGGTTCCATGGATTGGGGCCTGTGTAAAGCAATTTACATTAATCTTTGCATATGGTTATTAGAGCTGGTTGAAAATTTTCCAACGGAACACTTTTCCATTGGAAAATACTGATTCAGTGGGATTGAAACGCTCTGTGGGAATGTATTTATTCCTTCAAAACCAGCCTGCCTGCCTGGTTTCCTGCCATCCTAGTTCCCCCAGCTCTATGGAGAGCTGTCTTCCTAGGCTGACCACTTGCTGGGGAGTAAGGCAACATAGAGAGGAAGCTGCCAGGGGAGTCAGACATCTACAAGCAAACCAAAACATTACTGTTTGGTTCTCCCAAAATGAAATGTTCATAATTTTCCCTCCTGCATTTTTGCTTCCTTTTTTGGTCCTTATTTGGGATTTTCCAAACTGTTGAAATTTTCTGCAGGAAAGAAATTCCACTTTCCTGACAGTTCTAATGGCTATATTCCTATACTATGTATACAACACTTACATGTTGTATAGGGCTGGTCAAAAATTTCCCATCAAAATTGGTGGAAAATTGGGTTTTTGACTCAATATTTTTTTCCACAAAAAATGTCTGCTTTCGGCAGAAATTTTTGCCTGAAAATATAAAATTCTGGTCAAAAACAACAACAAAAAGATTTGGAAAATGCTAATATGGTGCCTCGTGGGAGCTTTACCTCAGCTGCCTCCTGGCCCCTTTCTCCCCTATAATTTGGAAGAGCTCCCCATCTGGACTACATCTCCCATGGTGTATTACTGGTTTCACTGTAACTCAAACAAATATGTTAATGGAGACACTGTCCAAGTTAACAGGCCCCAAGTTTGATCATTATGCTGTACATTTGTTAACACTGGAATTATTATTTAGTTAGATTACATTTACAGGCTCCAGTCCCATTGTGCTTAGTACTGTACAAATATATAACAGAAAGATGGTCCCTGCTCCAAGGAGCTTAAAATCTAAGTAATAAACTGTCAGTCCTCCAAAACATGGGCTTTTGCTCTCAGAATTCCAGTGACTGAGCTGAGTAACCCAAATAATTATTTTGTTGGGATCATCAACAGCAACCTGCATATTACTCCGTCCCTCCAGTCCTCTCCCTTGTTGGTTCTGTTCTTGTGAGCCAGTGCAGGGCTGGGATCATTTAAGCACCTCTGATCCTAGTGAACCAGAACCCTGAGTTTGTTTAGCTTGGTGTTTTTAGATAACAATACCATCTGGATTGTAAACTCCTGAGGGTACGGAAATTGGATGAAATCCTGGCCCTGTTGACATCTTTGTCAAGACTCCCATTTACTGCTATGGGGCCAGGATTTCACCCCTAGTCTTTATACCTGTTTGTAAAGTGCCCAGAACATTCTGGAAACAAAATAATAATGATGGTGAGTAATAATAAGCTGTTACCACTTGTGCTGAAGCTAAAATTGGCATATAGAATCTAAACTAAGCTTTTTAAAGCTTTATAACGACTGGGACAATATGAGGGAATCAAAAACAGCATGCACAACATACAAAAGATTGGACCCTACAAATCCCCTGAAGATTTGCTATGTCATAGCTGTGCCATGATTGATTGATGGGCGATCCCTCGATTCAAGGATGATCTCTACCATGGATTTACATATGGGTCCTGAGATGACTCAGGAGTCCGATCCTGGAATCTCAAATCCGCCCGCAGTAGGTAAAGACATTGCTTCAATGCTGGTGATGTTGGCTTTAGCGAGGATGCTGGCGTTAGTGCGGTGATCTTGCCATTTGATGCGAAAGATCTTCCGGAGCCATCGTTGGTTATACCTCTCCAAACTCAAGGTGCTGTCGATAGGTCACCCGGGTTTTGCATTCATAGAGGAGTGTTGGAAACACAGTTGTCTTATATGCCTGGATCTTGGTGTCCTGCTGTAGGTCACGGTCCGCGTCGGAGCAATTTCCCAAAGGAAGCACTTGTGCACTGGATCCTGTGCTGGATCTCACTGTCAATTTTTGCATTTTGAGAAAGTTGGCTACCGAGGTAGCAAAAGTGCTCAACTGTCTCCAAAATCTGACCCTCGATGGTGATTTGTGGTGGGTCATGTGCAAGGCCTGAAGCAGGTTGATAGAGCACTTTAGTCTTCTCAATATTGAGTGAGAGTCCTAGGCTTTGGTAAGCTTGTGCAAGAAAATCCAGTATGGACTGAAGGTCATTCTCAGTGTGCGCAAGGATGACACAATCATCAGCATACTGAAGATTAGTAATGGATGTCCTGAAGACTTTAGATTTTGAGCGGAGACGTCGAAGATTAAATAGCCGCCCATCCATTCTATATTGAATGTCAACTCCATTGGGGAGATTATCTTTAACAAGGACCAAAATGACTGCTAAATAGATGGAAAACAGGGTTGGGGCAACAACGCATCCTTGCTTAACCCCAGTTTTGATGATGAAAGGTTCCATCTCAAGGCCATTACAGAGAATCGTGGCAGTCATCTGATCATGGAGAAGCCCTAGGACCTTAATAAATTTTGGAGGGCAGCCATATCTGGCCAGCACCTTCAACAGGGCTTTGCGATTGACAGAGTCAAAGGCCTTTGTCAAATCGATGAAAGCCATGTACAGGTCCTGATTTTGCTCCCTGATTTCCTGGATTTGGCAGGCAACGAAGATCATGTCGGTTGTCCCGTGGGATGGTCTAAAACCACACTGAGATTCTGGCAATATTTCCTCAGCAAGGGGAAATAATTGGTTTAAGAGGATACGGGCAAGAATTTTCCCTGCTGTAGATAGCAAGGCAATGCCTTGATAATTTCCACACTCCGACTTATCTCCTTTCTTAAAGATTGTAACAATGTTAGCATTTCTCAAGTCTTCTGGAATCTTCTCATTATACCAGATATGAAGAAAAAGTTTGTGGAGTTTCCCTACCAGTGCTTCACCTCCAAACTTGTAGACTTCAGCTGGTATGCCATCTGGCCCTGCTGCCTTGTTGTTCTTAGTTTGCATAATGGCTTGTGTTACTTCTTCAAGGGTGTGGGGGTCAGCAAGAGATTCTCTTTCATGTTGTTAAGGTATAGACTCAATAGTGGCCTCAGAGACAGTTAACTCACAGTTCAAGCGTATCTCAAAATGTTCCTTCCATCTGGCTTTGATGGCTTCACTGTCCTTAAAATACGTTGACCCGTCTTGGGCTCAGAGTGGTGTGGGTCCATGGGAGCATGGGCCGTAAATGGCCCTTATTGCCTGAAAGAAACTCTTCATGTCATGTTTATCAGCATAAAGTTCAATCTCTTTGGCCTTTTCTCGCCACCACTTATTTTTGATGTCACAGATTTTCCGTTGGGCTTCAGCCTTCAGTTGCTTGAATGACTCTTTCTTCTGCTGATGTGATATATAGTTTGCCACATGCGATGAGCTTTTCTTTTCTGGTCAAGCAGGCCACAGCTTTCAAATGAATGTACAGTAATGGCCAAATTCTCATAAATGAGAAAGGAGGAAAGAAAGTGGGGGGGGAATCAATGTAAAAAGTCTTATTGACTTCAGTGAGGCCAAGATTTCACCCTACATGCCCAGAATAGGTGTAGACAAGTTTTATCAAATGTTCCCCTTACTAAGAAGTTGTATCACAGCCACTGATTCTGGCTAAGCGCCATTCAAGGGAAACTATCATCTCAAAATTATTTTAGAAAATAGCTCTTTGAGGGTTTCCTTAACAGACTTTCCAATTACCACCAATATAAAAACATTCATTATTAATCCTGTGGTTTCAAAAATGTTTAGTTAACCAGCCTATTATTGAATACAAAGGAAAGAAATGAATGACACTGGAGATATTCAAGTCTAAATTCTGACTTTAATAATTTTCTAACACATATAGTGATTCTTCCGCTGGCAATGTGTGTATTAACCCCTTTCCTGCTGAGTGGAAATACCCTTTACCCTCCTCATGTGCTGGATTTTCTGTGGAATGTGGGGGGGTGTGGCACAGCTTGTCAGAACTGCCCCCTTAAATATTAAAACATTAAATATTTAAACATTCTTAAATATTTATTTGTAATAAACTGCCCTTCACCATAACCAAAAATATGGGTGAAAATGACACATTTTTCTCTTTTTGAAAAAGCAAGCAAAAATATTGGCTCAAAACCCTGCTATTCTTACTTGTGAAAATAGTTTTTACTCATGTGAATTATCCAGTGGCACCGTGGTGGCACTACTCACACGAGGAAGTGTTTAAAGGCTCAGGACCATGAAATTCTGCTATTTCCTCCATTCATCTGAATTGTTTCACCTACCCCTGGGATGGGATAAATTCTGTCGTCTTTAACAGCTCCAGATGTGCCACTTGCACATGGGATCACTCATTAGAGTGCTTATCTACAATCCCTGGGCTGGACTCTGGAATCCTTCTGTGAAATCAGTGCAGGTACTGCATATAGTTTTGCATGTAGAGGTACTGCAAGTTCAGTTAGCTTGCAGCAGCTGCCCATAAAGCAATAAAAGTGTACATTATTAGTTTCTTGCTGCATGTCTCCAATGGGGGACCATTTCTCCTGCTGCAGTAGTACTTCAAACAGAAACTGCTGCTTTCCCCTGCACTCATCACTCAGCAGTCCACTGTGGACTGTATTTGGAATTCATGGTGGTACAGTGAAGTGGATCCTAACTGTAGGAAGCTAGATTAGGCTCCTAATTATATTTTTTGACTTAACAGACCAAACTGAGATGTTGGAGGACAGAAGAGTATCGAGAAGGATGGACTAAGGAGTGTGATGAGGAAGAACAGAGCAGTGTGGGTCAGAGAGAGGTAGAAGATGATGGGGATGAAGGGCTCAAGTCATTGTCAGACGTCCAGCAAAAATAAGCTTTTTATCATGCTGGAGAGAAAATACTGAATTTATCCTAACTAAAATAACCAAAGTTTTAAAGGGTCTGATCCTGCTACCCTTATTCACAGTAACTATTACCCTGTGCTGCAAGGAGTCACACTGGAATCATTGGGACTCCATGAGAAGTAAGGTATTACTCAAATTGAGTAAGACTAACAGAATCTGGAACAAAATATTTAAGTAAGAGAGAGAGCCTTTCACGTCTAAACACATCGTCTTATCTCTCCTCTTATCTTTCTATATTCTGCCCTTTCTTCTTTCTTTCCTGCCTTTAGTGTGTTCATTTTCTGTTATCATTCAAGCATTTCATAATTACTTCCCAAAGCAATGTAATACGGGTCCATAATAAACTTATCTTTATCATATATAATTAATTTTAGACCTATCCAATAGTTAATGTTTGCACGGTTTGCACTTACTTCCTGCCTGCATTTCATTAGGCTTACATTCTTCAAAACATAATACAATTTCATTTAAAATAAAATAGGGTTTGCTGTATAACTGGTGGACAACAGTAGGAAAGCATGCCCATCATGATTAAAAGGGAGTATTACAGACCCCTTTTAAAGGGTAGCTTTTGCTCATTCATATGCTGGGAGAAGTAGCAATGAATATGGAACAGCGCCTATCTAGGAATCTAAGATATTTAATATCTGAGCATCTCACAATTGTTAATGTATCTATCCTCCCAACACTGCTATGAGGTAAGGAAGTATTTTATTATTAACATTTTAACAGATGGGGCACATTGTGAGGGTGACTTGTCCAAGGTCACATGTGAGTCTGTGATAGATCAGAAAGCTTAATCCAGGTCTTTTAAATCCCAGAGTAGTGCTCTAGTCACTGGACAACACTTCCTCTCCCACTAACAGAGCCTTTTATTTCTGGTCTGTTTTTCATGATGTACCAGTACAAAAAAGACTCTTTAGTGATGTACTTGGAGCCAAATTCTGCCATCAGCAGTTTTGTGTAAGCAACTCTTATAGTCCATGGAATTTGCCCAAACGTGTCTGAGGGAAGAATTTGACCCTTAATATCTTTGTGGAAATTCACAACTGGATTCGCAGATGGATGATTTATTTTTCTCCATGTTCCATCAGACTAATTTACACATTGATCAATATCTGATGGAGCATGGGAAATAATGTAGAGCCATCTACAAATACAAGTGAACGATTAAATAATCAAGTCCACCTTTCACAGGGTAAAGAACAGGAAGAGACACCTACAAAGAAACCACACAGAGTGTGATTAGTTTTCCAAGCTATGCACATTTTGCGTCTGAAAATTTTTACTAGTTGTATATAGATATAGATATATACACACTGCTGATCAAAGCACTTCTGTAAAGAACCTTTCATGCTATTCAAGCAGAGAATTATTTTTGTGAAAGCAGCAAAAACAGCGGACGAAATTCTTCTCCCAATTTGGCCCACGTAGTTTATAACTTGCATGTAGAAAAAGACTCAAGAAACCATGAATTCCTGAACAAGGCTACACAAGTCTGGCATCTCTGTAATGCATACTGTCCACATTGATGGCTTAATCCTGCTTCCACTGAAGTTGATGGGAGTTTTCCGATTGACTTCACTGAGACCCAAAGTAAAAATGCATTTTTCCTCATTTATATAAAAAATGTGTCATTTGCATTTGAAAACACCAATAAAATAAATGAGTTTTATTTTATTTGCTGATACTCCCGCAGTCAACAAGAATGTGGGAGGCAGGGAATTAAGGTGCCTGTGACGGGGCAGATCGGCCCTGCACTGGTACCGAGAGGGTTAACCCTTCCCCCCTAGCAGAGGAAGCCCCTGAGGCTCTGCTGGGCATGCTCTAACTGGAAGTCAGGTATAAAAGCCAGCAGAGCTGCTCAGTCAGGGCTGGCTGCCGAGGAGGAAGGATGCTCGGCAGAGGCTCCAGCCCAGGAGCCGCTACAGCCCTTACCTACGAGAGCGGAAGAGCCAGAAACTTGGACCAGAGGCTTGCAGCTATAGGAACCCCAGGAAGTGTCTGGTGCTGGGGAACCTGGAGACCCCGATAACATATGGACTACGGCTGCCAGAGAACTGGTAGGAAGTGACCCAGGGAAGGTAAGGGAGTGATACCTCCCACCATTTTGAGGTCAGCATGTTTTGGTAGGATTCCCCACTGACCTCGTAGCGGACCGCTCCGCCACTGGCAGGGCGTTGGGTCGGGGCCTGGTGGAGTCGGGTGAGCCCAGCCCCCCTACAAGGGGTCACCGCCCCTTGCAACGGCCCCAGTTACCTGATCCCTCTTTTGCCTCCAAAGGGGGCAATATGGACTCCGGCCGCTAGGCCGCGCTATCCCACTAAGGGAGGGGGAATTAGGCAGACTCCGGCCATTGGGCATATTGCATGGACTCAGGACGCTAGGCCGCGCTATCCCACTTGGGGAGAGGCAGTATACGGACCCTGGCCACTGGGCCACACTGTGCTGACTACCGGGGGGGTGGGGAGGGAAGCAGATGTAGGTGTAGACAGGCGGAATTACCACTTCCCCCCCCCCCCCGACTAAAGGGGTTGACGAGGTACAAAACCCACCACAGTGCCTCTTTGCGATTTCTTCTGTTGTTTTATCCTATCGCTGTAGGATTTATTGTTTCCAACTCTGAATTGCAGATTTGGCTTGCAGTGCTCTTGCTTCCTGCTGAAAGGTTAAGAATGCATATATAATATTTCTCCTGACACTTCTGGAAAGGTCTTCAGATAATGATTCCATATACCTGCAGGTTTCTAGCCTTCTGTATAAGAGTGTTAAATGCAAAGAATTATGTTAATACAGAGTTATAGTTGAGATTTTAAACAGGCCAGCATTAGGGAATGCAAAATATGTCTCTCGCAGCAACTTTAACACAGTCCATTTATACATTAAAAAACCAAAACCCTACATTAAGATCTAAAACCCACTGAAGTTAATGGGAGTCTTTCCACTTCAATGGGTTTTGGATGGGACCCTGAAAGAACACTGGTAATGTTTCAAAGTGAAGCACTGAAACATTTGGTAATCCTAGAATTTGCCCACATTGTGTATAGTATTATGATGCAATCTTTAATCACATGATCATATACTATTTTTGCTAACAGGTTTCAGGGCGGTAGCCGTGTTAGTCTGTATCAGCAAAAACAATGAGTACTTGTGGCACCTTAAGAGACTAACAAATTTATTTGGGCATAAGCTTTCGTGGGGTAAAAGCCACTTCATCAGATGCATGGAGTGGAAAATACAGAATTGTCTCATTAGAACTGACACACACACACACCCCCACTTGGTAAGGCAACTTCCATCCTTTCATGTATATATATCTTCCTACTGTATTTTCCACTCCCTGCATCTGATGAAGTGGGTTTTACCCCACAAAAGCTTATGCCCAAATAAATTTGTCTCTAAGGTGCCACAAGTACTCCTAATTATTTTTGCTAAGTATCCTGTCACATTGAGTGCACAGGGTGGCTGTGCTCTGGGAATGAATAAAGTTGTGTAATGAATGAGGCTGTTGTCTTAAGGACCCCTGCTTTATTCACTGTGGAAGTTGGAAGATGTATAGAGAATAAGATGGGAAGAGAAAGGATGGGTCCTGTAGTTAAAGCACTGGACTGGGACCCAGGAAATGTGTCAGGCATGTTTTAAATGGTAACGGTAACATTGCACGTAATTCCTCTTTTATTTCAAGAATAAAATCTGTGTAAAAACTAAAAATTTGAAAATGAATGATCTCACAATCCAATAAATACACTTTGCACACCAGGTTAAATTGTGGACCTCTGTGTAACACCTGAGTAAATCGGCCTCACACTGGACATCTCCACAAGAGATGTGGGAATGGAATGCTCACCTAATCTGCTGCCGATACGATTGCCTGTGGGCTGAAACAGTGGCCATGGCTATTGCTCAAAAAATACACCCACACACATGGATTTGGTGAATGTATCTGTGATTCCCCTGGCAATGCCTCCCATTCCTTTACCATCATCCCCCTGTGCTGTATAGAGAGCTGCCATGGAGAACTGCTCTACGGGATGCAGGCATTGCTTGGTTACTCTACGTGGCCTTTTTGTAGAAAGCCATGGCTACAGAAACAGAACCATGGCAATTCTGTTGCATCTTGGGCCTCTGCACTCCCAGGAGTGCAAACAGATGAGAGGAGGTAGAAAGGGAAGAGAGATTAGTCCCTACATGAATGTGTTTGAATGAGTAATCATTGAAATCAATGCAACTCTATTTGTTTCAATCCACAGTGGCCCCACTATACTCCTGCCACACCATCTAGTATTCGATTAAAAATTTGGTGGCAAGCTTACAAGACGTGGTTTTTGGACACCTACATTAATTTCTAAACCAAGTTTCTTCAAAAAATGTGAATGACGCTGATCACTGAGGGACAGATCCAAATCTGAAGTTTTTAAAATAACAGGCCAGATCCTCGGCTGGTGTAAATCAGCTCCATTGAAGTCAATCTATTTGTATCAGCTGGGAAGCGAGCCCAAAATGAGGTCTGAGTTATCCAGGCACAGAAAAAGCATTTGATAAAGCTCTTAACTGTCCAGTTATTGCATGCTCAGTCAGCTCAAACCACCAAGTGCAACATTACCAAACCTTCCACAAGAAAATCCATCTTTGTGATGCAGTTTTCATGCTTTTTCCTAGCACAAAGGCTAATTTTTCTGAAAACTTGAAAGCACTAAACAAGAAAGGCTCATAAAAGAGGAGTGATGGTCTTGTGATTTAGCTGTGAGACTCAGAATCACAAGAGTGAGGGTCTATTCCTGGCTCGGGCACAGACTTCCTTTGTGACCTTGGGCAAGGCCTCTTCAGTATCCTCATCTGCAAAACTGGAATTAAAATACTTCCTTACCTCTTAAGGGCAGTAATTCCTTAACATTTGCTGTAGATGTAGTCTCTGTATAAGTGCAAAACATGCTGTCTCAACGATCATCCTAGTATTTCTAATGCAACACTATAATAATGTTCAGAGACATGCACTGAAATATAGTTTAAAAAAAGAAAAAGTATTTTACAGACATTGTGTTTAAACATCTGAGGTATTTCTAAGAAAATCAATATGTATCTTTTTCTGTATGCTCTAAAGGGAGCATGTATACTTTTTGAGATTTGAAATGCCTTTGTTCCGAAGCGATAAAGTAACCGCAGAATAGGGCTTGCAAGTGTCTTTTATCATGGAAGGGTTAATAGGAATATGGATAATATGAAGACACTTTTAGTCTAGCAAAAATGCCAGCATGTTAATAATAGATGACCAGCTCTACTCAGCATGATGTAGGAATCTGTGAAACGTTACAAAGCGTAAGTCTCATATTAGTGAACTGCTAGGTGGTAGCATTGATGGAGTCAGTATGTGTAAAAGAAATCTTCCCTTGAGGATGGCTCTATGTGCATATTCTCAACCACAACACTTTTTTAGATCAGAAAAAGAGTACTAATTTTTTGAAGGCTTCCTAATGGTTCAATGACTTCATCTAATGGTCCCCTCTAATAGTGCTAGCACTTACAAAGCCCATTCAAAGGCACGGCTACAGCAGTTACAGCGTGATCTAACAAGGTATTGAGGGCCTCCTGGAAGGTAATATGTACCCTTAATTCCCACTGTTCTCAATGGGAGCAGAGGCTACTCTGTACTTTTAAGGAGGTGCTTAGCACCTTGCAGAATCAGGCATTTAGGCCACTGATATTTCATACACTCTAAGGCCAAGGGAGACTATCCCCTTAGACAATAAAAATAATTTATGGCTTTGTCTCTGAGAGGGAAAACTATTGCTTATGACTGGTCTGCCTTGGATATTACCAGTCTCGGATTCACTGTCAGATGTGCTTTTGTCGCTTGGAAAAAGAGCACATGCAAAAATCAAAGGCCCATCTGCCAAGAGGGTAGAATTTCTTTCTGTTATTGCAATAAGAGTTCTGTAATATCTTAATTCCAGTTATCAAAAACTAAAGCAATCAGATAGGCTGAAGAAGGTAATATGCCAAACTGTACCGTGAAGATCCAAGTTCTTTTTATACAGTCAAAGAAGTCCTTAAATCCATCCATCAGGGAGGGGAGAGAGGGGGGGGGCAGGAGAAATTCTTAATTCTCTTTAAATGGTCCCCACTCTACATTGTGGAGAGTCAACTTTAGCATTTTTGCAGTGAAAACTTTTCATTCATCCACACATCATGACCCACAAAAAATAACCGACTCCTGTCTTCTGTGATGACTCTCCCCCATGAACACGTCTGGCATGAAGATTCTTTGTGGCATGGGCATCCTCAGACAAAATCATTCTTTAGCAAGGGGGTGAGGAGGATGTTTTGGTCAGCACCAGCCTCCTGCTGCAGGAGAAGTGGAGCACAGCAGCTTGTGCTGGGGTCTACTCAGATCTGTCAACATGTGCAAAAGTTTATAAGAGGGCAATTTTCCAAATATGTTGGGTGTGTGGAGGCCACTAAAATTGACCTCATGCCGGGGGCTTTGTTACACATTGCAGTGAAATATTAACAGACACATGTATGTGTGTGTGTGTATATATATATATATATATATCATAAGTATATATAAACACCTTACAAACATTAAGTAATTAAAAACCCATGCATATTTTTGCATATTCACATTTGCACTCCCAAGTACCATGAGTACACACACAAAAATCAACTGTTTGCCCATGGACAGGCACCTATACTCACATGTGGGTCAGACCCCTAATTTACAGTAGTTGAACACACAAATATAAGCACACAGAGAAGAAAAATGGCCCTGAGGCTAACTGCTTGCACTAGAGAGACTTGAGTTCAGCTCCCAGACTTTGCATGTGAACTCAAGTAAGTTACTTAATGTCTCTGTGCTTCCTCTGACCCACCTTGCATGTCCTGTGTTAGACTGTAAACTCTTTGGGGCAGAGTAGGTCTCTTACCATGTGTATGTACACAGCTTAGCACGAAAGCACTCTTAGTTGTACTGTAATGCAAATGATTTTTAAAAAGTAACAACACTCTCTTGTGATCAGAAGTTACACTGGCTGCGCAGCAGATGAATCAGCTTGGAGGAAACCTGTGGTGGCCCTCACAGTACATGTGTGGCACGTCCCTCAGCTTTTTCAACTTGGTCTTTAATTCTCTCAAAAACTGAGGGACTGGTGGCCCTGGGTTTCACTGGTCACACAGGAACTTTATGAAACTTAGAGGAACTGTGAATCTATAGATAAGATCAGTGACAAGCTTTCAACCATATGGATCAATTTTCATTTGCATGGTTATCTACACAGAGGAAAAGGCCTAGAAACTTTGGTTTTAAATAAAATCTGAGATTAACCTTGACAGTTCTAGAGTCCCCAAAGCCTGCAGAAATCAGGTCTTCAACTTTTAATGTAAGTGAACATCATATACGGCCTGAGCATAAAAAGAATGTATCCTGTTCGTAGAAACTTTCAATGATACAAAAATGAGATGAAATTATTTCACCTCAGCTTTCCCCTGATTCTTCCATTTGATCTTTAATTCACTTAAGCAACCAAGAAAGGTCACTAGAACTCTCGTGCCATTGTGCAGCGTGTGTCCATGATGCAGGTCGTCCAAGCTCAGTAGGCTAGGGAAACACAGAATCAGACTTTGATCCACAGATGTGCAGAGCTATGTTATTAAATACTATAACTGGAGATGTTGGATGCCTTGATGTCTAAGGGTTTGATCATATTAATCCAATTTAAACTGAGTTTGGCACTTTGTGGTTACTTCTAACACAACAGAGTCAGCTCCAGCTTTCATCAAATCACTATGATTAAATTATACATTAATAATACAACTTAAAGCCATTCAAGACATCCATGACTAAATTTAAAATACTTCAATACACTTCAAGTCATTTGTGACGATGAAGTTTAAATTTAGAATACTTTCATTTTTATTTACAAAGTCTCATCACAAATGCAGTTTTTGACGGAGAAACTCTTTCAATTCCATTTCACTACTCTGTTGAAAGAGCCACTGTGAGAATGGCATTACAGAAAGTGACATTATTAGTTCGTTCATCCAGCATTAGTCATTATCTATCATATTTATGTTCTAGTTTTTCTGAAACAAAATCCTATCAGTCACTCCCCCTTTTTAGTGTGCTGGTGTCTACAATATATGAGGAGCCAAATTCAGCCTTAAATTAGACTGCGCACAATACCACTAACTTCTGTGGGATTACAGCAGATGTAAACCATAGCAAATTGCAACCCAGTGCTACACGCCCTCTTTTTTTACCCAGGGACCAAGAAAAAATATTTGATGTGTGTTGCAGCATTATTAAAGGGGTTTCCTATGTACCTGTTCTTTACTTTATAGAAGAGAAGATAGGGATATTCACAAGTGGAATCCTAGGCCTGACATTCTGAAAACCTATCCTGGTTCTCAACCAGGATGTAGTGCTCAATTCTCAGTTTTTGGATTGTTGGGTTTTGTTTTGTTTTTAAAGCCACAAGAATTTTAATCTTCATTTGTGTAATTAAAACGTATGTTAAAGCTATACACAGTATTCATTGTTCTACTGCATGTACCTACCAATTCCTTTATAATTATCATCAAGCCCTACATTAACCCTTAGTATGCTACATAATTTTCAAGTAGGAGACACTTGCAGAAGGAAACGGTGTGATGATGGGACAGCTCCTCAGCTGGAATAAGGGAACTGTGAGCAGGAATAGCTGGGGGAATGGGGAGAGCCGCCGATCAGCTGGATGATTAGCAGCTGTTAGTAGCAACCAATAATCTTGTCTTGAGAGCTGTGGAAAGGGTCTGAAACCAAAGGGAGGGAAAGAGAACAGGGCCTGGAACTTGACAAGGGGTAGGTGGGAGGAGCATTCAGAGCCAAGCACTAGTCTCAGGGAAAAGAGAAGCAGAAGGGTTCTAGGATAGAATGGCACAGAGTCCAGTATCTCATGAGAGTTAATATCTGGAGCCAGGAATTTGCTATGGGAGGAAAGGAAGAGTGAGCTAGGGCAGTAGTCAGGGAGGTTTTCCAACAAGATAGTCAATTGGGAGATAGCAGGAAGTTTAAGCAGCAGGGTAGACTGTGAGATTTGGGCCATTTATGGGGAATGGGGAAGAATCTATGCACTTGTTATTGGATGTGCATATTATAGTGAAGGGCACCCTAAAAATGAATAGATGGTCACAGAGAAGTCAATTAGTCTTCAGCAGTTCAGTGGACTTTAATGAGGACTCTACTCCTCAGTGTTCTGAGAGTAAAGTGGGTTAGTCTGGGTTAGAACACTTTGGAGATTTCCATGATGTAAATAATTCAGATAGTCTGTGGGAGTAGCAAGGCTTCTGACACAGTTAAAATCCTCTAAACACTCCTACCTTGACAGAGTCTACCTAATTCAGGAAAAAGAATAAATATTAAATAATAAAGCTTTTCAGTTCACTGTGCAGGAAAAAGGTACAGGAAGCTTTCAGCAGTAAGAATAAATAGCCCTCCTCCCCCACAAAAAAAAGGCTATTTAAGTTGCATTGAGAGGGTGGGTAGGATAAAGCTAGGCTTGGATGGATTACATTGTCATCAATAAATATCAGTAAATGTCAATTTCACCGCATACACACAAACCCCTGACAAAATATTTCCATTGATGATAATTGAAATTTGGAGATAGGCAAAATAAGAAAAATGATGCCTGAGAACTTATTAAAATTAAAATCCAGTGATTTAGACTTTTGTAGTAAGCTTGTTACAAATGGACTAGCAAATGAATAATAAAAACAGGTGTGATTTATTGACTGAAGGATATTTACTTTGTATATTTTGACATGCGACGTTGACAATTTGTGCTTTAACATTTATAAAACTAACTTTTCAAATCTCAGTATCCATTGCTATTAAATAATTGTCTGAACTCCCCCCCACACACACAGTTTTCCACTACTATAAAAATTTAAATACATAAAAATATCTGTGTTTCAAAATAAATGTTGATATTATCCATTCAAATTATTTTAAAAAAATACAAATTTAATTCTACCAAGCCTTGATAAAGCCTGTACATTTCTGTGATATTATTTCTGTAGTATAATTT
The DNA here is from genome assembly GCA_003942145.1 of Platysternon megacephalum. Classification (NCBI taxonomy): domain Eukaryota; kingdom Metazoa; phylum Chordata; order Testudines; family Platysternidae; genus Platysternon; species Platysternon megacephalum. The sequence goes on from QXTE01000033.1 coordinate 2,927,135, forward strand.
ATGTTATTGCCTGGTTTGGGGGGTTTAAAAAATTGCATTTTTTAACTTTAATTTTCTATGCATGCCTTCCTGGGAAGGTGCAAAAGTGTGATATTTACACTAAATGTTAACAGAATCCCATTTTTAGAAAATGAGGCATAATATAAAAGCCGATATATTCCACAGCTTCATTCTGAATAAAAATCCATTTAAAAATATGGGCCTGGTTGTGGCTGGCATCTGTAGTGGTGGCTTCTCCTGTGTGTGTCAAAACTCTCCACTGAAGAGTTTCACAAGGTCCAGTTCTCAGGTATATGTTCTTTTATATCTAGTCTTCCTTCCTGATTACTATCAGCTACCTTCTACAATGATGACACTTAATTGTACATATATTTCCATGCCTGTAAGAACTCCTCTATGTTCACAATTTCTGATTCTCTTGATCAAATAAAGTTGTGCCTTTGTCTCAACTTCCTTCATGTGAATCCTCTAGTATGATCTTTTAAAAAGAATAACACCCTTAAGCAAACTAGTTGGTTTCCTTTCCTCATTCTTTTGCATTTCACAAATTTTCACATTTTACTTTTTTTTATTGGAACTTTCTATCGGGGACATTCGTCTGGTAGTCACTGTTTGTTTCAAATCCAAGCAGAAAACCAACTTTTCTGAATATTATGTTTGTGTGCCTTTACTGTTTAGAAAGGTTTTATTGTTCTTTTCCCTTGAGCCTATCATTGTAAACGCACTAGACCCATAAGAATGACTTTCTGGGACTTCAGTGGGAGTTTAGAGCATTCAGCAACTCATAAAATCAGGTCCAAAATCACCAGATACACAATTAAAAATACCAGTCTACCAGCCCATTGAGCCAAGGAAAGGTAATGCACAAGGTATGGATCAGTGTGCAGGAAGAAGACAGTAGGGGAATATAATAAAAAATGAAAAGTCAAAATAAAATCTTTTACTACCTTTTTGTTACCATGGTCTTAAGCACTCTGTATGTTCCAGAGATCAAAGATTTATCCCGTCTTACTACTGCCTACAAACCTGCCAAAAGGCACAGATTTATAGTGAAATCACAAAGATTTCATTGATCACACAAAGGAAAAAAAGACCATAATCACACTAAAAATTGTGATAGTGCCACTGGTACAGATTTGTCAGGGAAGTGCAGTCCACACTGAAAGTAGCATCACATAAACCTAAACCTTTGGAAAGGTATGCGTTAGTCTCACTTTATAGATGAAGGGAGACAGTTTTATGTGATGTGATTCAGAAAAACTTTCAAGATTCTAAAGTAAGTATTTCCCAAGTGCTGAATATTTCCTGTTGCCTGAATTTGGTTTCCAAGTCAAAGTCTTTCAAATAAAAAGTGGGGGACAAAGGTAGGGAAGGGAAGGGGCTCTTCCTTAACAAAACTGAAATCTAGGTAATAATCCATGCCGTTTATTTTGTGTTAGTGTGTGTTTCGTTTGTTTGCTTGCTTGTTTGTTTTGGGGTAGGTGGGTGTTAAACTTAATGTATTGCTTTTGAAAGGTCCCAGATTGAGAGCCCTAGAAAATAAAGTTCTGTATTACAAACCAAGTACAACACGGGCAAAGTAATGCAAACTTCATCACAGCACCCTGCTGATATTCCTGAACATTGCCCTGTGGGAACCGCTAGGATAAAAGAGTGCTTTGGTCTTCATGACACCATGGCCTTTTGCTGAGACTAGTACTACCACATCAGCCAGGCTGCCAATTAGTGCTAATATGGAACTGGTTTTTTTTATATGGACATTGTATTGAAACACTCATTGCAGAGAGGCCATAATGACTTTCAGCAGCAACTAACCTGCACTGAATTTCAATTAGTGGCCTAAAGATGAAAGACTCTTCATCCTGTTACTAGTCTCCTGAACCATGAAGTCCCTTATTGTTATTACTATATATTACTTATCTAGAGCCATAGATGTGCATCACATTTTGCAATACAGATAAAGACAGATTCCCTGCCCCAAAGTGGTTGCAGTCTAGTTTAGTAAATCAGTGTAAAATTGAGTGAATTAACTTTAGCTGGTTTTAATACAAATGCACCTATACACGATTTGACATAGTGTTCGTGGAATAAAAACAAGAAGGCAAAATTACCCCCAGAAAATTGCTATTCTTTTGTAAATTTAGCAGTGAAATTTGATAGAGAGAGAGATGTCTGAAGGCCGAAAATTACCATTCCCATTTCAGATTCATTGCCACAGCATGAAACTAGAGTTTTTAAAAGATTCTAAGGACTTCTTACACCCTCAATGTAATCTAAATTACTAAATTCTTTAAATGTCCTCCTGTGGAAGGTGGGGCTGCCCAATATTGCCCTCTTTAGGGCCACACATGGTACTACAGGCCCTCCCCACCTTAGTTTGTAAGGTTTGGATATCTGCTTGGGGCAGGGCAGTCTGTGCCATAAGCTTGGCATCAGTCTCTAAACCAGTGGTCCCCAAACTGTGGGAGGAATGTTCGGATGGGGGGAGTGCGGTAGGGCCCAGGCCAGCCCCCACAAGGGGCAGGGAAGGAACGCCACCCATTTCCGCTCTGCCCTCAGCTCTGCTCTGGCTCCGGCCCCAGCCCTCCAGCCAAGGCCCCGGCTTTGGCTCCCAGCCCCGACCGCAGCCCAGCCTCAGCCTCAGTCCCCAAATGTGGCCTGGCTTGCAGCCCTGCTCCCGGCCATGACTCCACTCCTGGCCCCGGCCCCAGTCCTTGCTCTGCTCCTGGCTCCCAGCCCTGCTCCCAGGGGAGGCACAGATAGATTATGTTACAGGTAAGGGGGGAGTGCAACATAAAAAGTGTGGAGACCACTGCTCTAAACAATCATGTAATAAAATAGCAATTCAGTATTCAGCTGTCTGTGCTTTTAAGCCAGGGTTTTCAAACTGGGGGTCGTGCCGCCTCAGGGGGTCACGAGATTATTACATGGAGGTCGCAAGCTGTCAGCGTCAACCCTTAATTCCAGCTTTGCCTCCAGCATTTATAATAGTGTTAAATATAAAAAGTATGTTTTTAGTTTACAAGGGGGGGAGGGGCACACACAGAAGCTTGCTGTGTGAAAGGGGTCACCAATACAAAAATTTGAGAGCCACTACTTTAAACAAAGAGGAAAAACCCTTCAAATGCAAGTGCTTAGCCCTGAGAAACACCTCCCCTGTCGCAGTCTCACCTGGCCCCGCCGCTAAGCAAAAGCAGGCAAGCCTTCCTAACTGGCCTGCTGCTTCAGTATTTCCTCCTGACCCTTCTAGGCCTCTGGCGGACTGTCTTGATGCTCACCTAGCCTGAGTGGATTTTCCTTAGGCAGGGAATGTCAGTGTGCTGATGCCTCCTCAGCAAGCAGAGAAGATCTGGCAGACCCAGTCAACCTCTTAATGAAGAATCCATGGCTGTTTATATTGCACCTGAGCAAGATGCCTACCAATATCTGCACCAATGCTTGATCCTGCTCCTATTAAAGTCAGTTGCAAAACTGATATGGTCATCTATAGTGCGAGATCAGGTTATAAGAACTTTGTGACCTGTTCCATTCCTTATTTACATATGTAATCAATTAAAGTTTAACTTATTTATGTAAGGAAGTAATATGTAGATTAGAGATGAGCCAAAACCCAAAGCGCAGATTAAAAATGTAAAGGTAGTAGACTTTTGATTTCAAATATCATATATGAACCTGCCACTACAGTTTGGTACCAGGTCAGACCCAAAAATGAAAAGGAACCTATGAGCTGGTTCTGGTGCAGATGTGGCTGAAATCTCTTTGCAAGATGATATTTAAAGATTTCTGACACCTAATCTCAAAGGTTGGGTTTTTTTCTATTTTGTACCGTTACCTCACAAAATCAGCAATTGGACATCATCTAGTCAATCCCTGCCCTGATCAGAGTGGAGAACACAAAGCCTGTCCTGATCCTAATACACATATCCACATCCAAGTTCTGCATCCTGAGCCAGACTCTAATTTAGATGTTACAACATAATTCCTGTTTTGAATTTCAATGATTTTTATGAGGGGAACCTCTGTAAACCATAGTATCTCAATCCCAAGAATCTGTTGTTTGGGACAGCAGCAGATGTGCAGCAGGTACTGGTATCCTATTGTTATATTCCCAGAAAATGATAGATCATATGGCCATTAGAGATACCTACATAACTCACTTTCAATTAATTAACTTCTGCTTCCACCCATAATCAAGACTAGATGTTTAACTCTTAACTCTTTCATCTGATAGATGTAAAAATAATCATGATTCTACACAGCAGCCTCTGTGCATCATGAACCTATAATGAAAAGGAAAGGAGTAGCGTGCTATGGTGGATGGAACCTGAGACTGGGAGCTTGGCCTTCCCTGCTTTGCCACTATGTACCCTGACTTGCTGTGTGACTTTTGGAAAGTCACATAGAGGCAATTTGTAAGAGAGCTCTCAGTTTGAGAAGGCATCCCCCCAAACATGAGCATATTTGAAAATTTAGTCCCTACCCACTCTAAGAGTATGTGTATACTGAATTTGTATCTGGGTCCATGTACTTACGCGTGAGCTTGCTCTTTTCAAGCTCAACTGTAAGCATACATACAACTTTGGTGTGCACACCTCATTTCCGTCCCATATACAGGCAGGTGAATCCACCCTGGCTTTGTGTTGATACACGTCTGGTGCCGTGGTTTCTACGGCCATATCCCACAGTTCTTACCACCTTGCTAGCTGTAGCTACTCTAAAGCTTAATTCCTGGTATGCTGCCTCATTTTCGTCATCTGTAAAAGGGCATTTGTTTATGGAACTCACTTTCACCCAACATCAGCCTGACACTAAAACCATCCTGCTCCAGAGGATGTTACAGCTCTTTCGGCTCATGTTTCCCCAAAGAATTACATCATATGATACTCAACACAAATCTCCTGAAAATCAACCACCAACCACTGGTATCCGAAATAAATTAGATTTAAATAAAAGTACTTTTCATTCTGGAGGTTAATTTATTATTATTATTTTGCAGTGTGCTCAGAAACTAACATAGTAGGCCATTTGGAAATATGTATATTAATATCTCACAGGGATGTTGTGATTATTGAATGTATGTACAATACACTCAAAATGCAAATGTTAAGCATTATTTTTAGGAGGGAGGAATATTTATGTCCCTGATGACTGACAAGTTACAGAAGCATGTTTCTAACTGATGATTTGGGCCCCCACCTATAAAGATTTATGTGTACGCATAACTTTGAGCACATGAGTACCTCTCTGAACTAAATAGGATTGCTCACATGCTTGAAGTTAAGCATAAGATCTAGTCAGAAATTTGACAGAATATTTTTCCATTGGAAGATTTTAATTTGTTGAAAGCTAAATGTTTTGTAGAAACGTGTTGATTGACAAAATTTCATTTAAAGGAAAAATTGGGGAAAAAGCACTTTGATAACGTCAAAACAACTTTTCAGAACTTAAAGCTTTGATTTTCCATTTTGAAATTACTTTTAATTTTAATTTGTTTTAATGTTACATAATATACATTTTTAATAAGTCAAACTCAGAGAAAAACATTTTGATTTTATCTAAATAAAACATTTCAATCAACCCGAAACAATATTTTTTTCAGAATTTAATTTCACAGGAAATTTCAAAAAATGTTGGTTTTATTCTGTTTTGGAATTTAAAAATAAATTGAAATCACAGCTTTTCCTGCTAAACAAAAAACCTAGTTCCCACCCAGCTCTTTTAAGCATGTATATAAATCTTTACAGGATCAGGACCTTAAAAAAGAGAGTCAGTCTGTCAGGAACAGCCAAAAGAGTAGGAATTCATTTTGTAGAACCCATATGAGATGCCAGAGCAAATTTATCAATGTTACCTTACACCTTCTTCCCTTACTAAAAACAACATACCTTCTGGTTCTTGCAGTCAGCACATTTGTCAGTGCTAGGAACCACGCCCTTCCCTGCCCTGCTAATGTAAAACATACATTCTCAACCTCCTGCTTTACCCATGGACAGATGCTTCATCTCCAGATCAATGGACTGGTGATTCTTTTACCAGCATCAAATGGTGCATCAATTTATCAGTTCAAAGGGTTTACTTTCTTTAATTCATCACATCACTCAAGTCCTTATGCTGTTATATAAATGTTATACGTCTGTTCTAACATAAGAGTGCATAGAGCCAAAATCAGAAGGTTACAAAAAGTGTATTTTAGCAGCAGTTATAATTTCCTGCTTTGTAAAGTATACTCAAATGAGATGAAAAAATGTAAATTATTACACCACGTGTTATATATCATTTGCCAGCACCGCTATCGAAATGGTATTATGCATACTAATCAATGGTGAAGTATTATCTTTTAGTCTAATGGATACAGTCTCATCTCAAAGTGCAAGGATTTACACACGTTACTCCAATTAGCATTAATGGGACTTGCAAGCATAAATCTCCTGCATATCAAGAGAAGAATTATTTTAAGATGACCGAATGCACTTACCAAATAATCACTTAGTTGGCAAATATTAATACATAGTCACATTTTCATTACAATTATCTAAACTTGTGCTAAACTAACACTGAAATTGATTTGAGAGTAATATGGTAAGTAGAAAATAACTATTTTATACCAACTGCACCATATAATGTTGTACTTTTAAATCAAGGGCTTTAAATGAACACAGAGCACCAACACCTATAGATTAAATCATAGGCTGAGATTTTCAAAACTGTGATGGGGTGTTAGCCATACACCTTCCATTAATCTTCTCTGCATTTCATTGAAAATCTGAGCCATGACTTATTATTAACACTTTTGTTGTGTTTACATAGCTATATAATTCTTGCCTACCAACATCCCTGCCCCACCGGCACATACACCTAATGTAAACTTTAAAACAAAATTAAATGTAAATTCCTTAGAGATACATTTTCAAGGCCGCATAGGGCTTTAGCTGTGACACATTAACTACAATTGGATTCACACAGCTAACTCTGTATAATTATTTGCCAATTTACCCCTTCCAGAATTTATTAGTATTTTTTGATTTGCTTTATTTTCTGAACATTTTCATTTTGCAGTGTTTCATGACCTGGTGGCTACACTAGCATTTACAACATTGCTGGCAGTTTCTGTAATAAGGCTATTGACTTATCTTGTATAGAAAAGGTCAACATATGTGATTCCTGATTATGCTAATGAGAGTTACAGCACATACTCAAAGATTAATATATCATTATGATATATTCTCTTGATACATGTACATAACTCCTGCTATGCACACATTAGGAGGATATATACATCTTAGAGCTCCCAGTATGACATCTTCTAAAATGACATATTACAATGCTGGAGTTAATAAGATCACAGCGTAAGTCCTCGAAATTGCTCTCCTTACTCCGGGTTCTTCAAAGGAAGTTTTGCTTGAGCAAATACTGGGGCAGCCTCCAAGACTGTAAGATGACCCAATTCAGGAAAGCTTGTGCTTAAGTGCCTTCCTGAATCAGGGCCTAATAATGCCCTATTTAATTTGAGGCTATTTCCAGAACCCTTGTGTGATGGGGCACACTTGCCCCACACTGGCCATGCCCCCTCGGCCCTGATGGGCATGCTCCAGCTGGGGTATAAAAGGGTGCAGCTCAGCTCATTCAGGGCTGACCACTGAAGAGGGAGGATGCATGCTGCAAGCTCCAGCCCGGGAGCTGCTGAAGCAACAGATGGCAGTAGCCAGAGACGCTGAGACCCAGGCGAATGCCCCAGCTCCTGCAGATGCCCAAGGAGTGAAAGAGCTGCAGAGAGTTGCAGAGGCCAAGGAGACTATGGACTTCTGGGACACCAGGACCACTACACAAGGGAAAGGGTAGGAGGTAGCTCAGGGGGACTAGGCATTGTACCGACTGGTGTCAGCGTGTTTCAGGAGGATTCCCTGCTGACCCAGTGGCGAGCATACTTGCCACTGTCAGGGCCCTGAGCTGGGACCCAGAGGAGCAGGGAGGGCCCGGGTCCCCCTACCCAGTCACCACCCCCTGACCCCCACCCC